>JAGDYQ010000028.1:3021595-3048780 GCA_021962125.1 Bulinus truncatus | reverse complement strand
AAAAAAAATCAAAAATGCGATTGATATTCTTAAATTACACATAAAAGTTCCTCGATTGCAAGTGGTTTCATAAAAATATTTTTTTTGTTATCACCCTAATGTGCACTACAAAACTATCCACTCAGTGGTTTATATAAAATAGAATATACACATATCATCCTTAAATGGACTCAATAGATAATTACCTGAAGTAGTAGAACATGGTATATCTTTTCGGTCACACACCAGTGATTTCATTAGGTTGAAGTCCTCCTCCGTACAGTTGACAGTTGACAGACTTGGGTGGAAGGCTATGAGGGTGGTGCAGGCTGAGCTTGGGTCGTGGGAGTTCTTCGCCCGCTCCCTGGCTGTGTCCCTGCAGCGACCTGGAGTCACGTTTTGCTCTATCACACACAAGATTTTCGCTCTGTCTAGCGGGCGAGGTGATGTCTTAGGACCTGTAGGCTGGACAGGGGTCTGAGCGGTGGGGCCTGAAGCAACTAAAGTGAAAAAATATTAGAGATTGTTAAACAGACAGGTAGATATGCAGAAAGACAGACATAGAAAAAACAAAAATGATGACCATTAAAAACAGAAAAGAAGACAAAAAGAAATAAAAATTGGTTAACGATTGGTTCATAAAAACAAATAATAAAACAGGTTAAGCTTCTCTTAGATTATTTTTAGACAATGTTGCGTTAGTGTAAATATCTAATAAAATAATAGCGATTTGGGTTCTGCGTTAAATCGAAAGTAAAGATTTAATACATACGTATTGCAGTTTAAAATACAATCGTGAAAAAATTGGATCTGTCCGAAACCAAAAACAACCTAGCCTACCGATCAAGCCTAAGGGGATATAACTCTATGGTTTTGCAGGGTACGTCTAGTATATATATATATATACATATATATATATATATATATATATATATATATATATGTATATATGAGTTAGAATATCCTTTGATTTAACGTTTAGTTTCTGTATAATTGATCTTTGCATCAATTTATGTTTGGGTTAGCATTAGTTTGTAAATTAGTTAATGTGACCTTAGTTTATCTTTGAGCTATGAAAATATTATAATGAACATAGATATAAATCCTAAAATCTGACCACATAGATGATGAACCCTTTTAATAAAAATGACGCAATGGCTCCTTGACACGCAAACCAGTATGGATTGTAAAATATTAAAAGTTGTTGAGTCACTGGGTGAATATAAAGAACTTATAATTCGAATGGCAGAGAAAAATCAGACAAAAAGTTGAAATATTTATTAGAGAAAGTTTTTAATTGAAGTCGACGGTCGCGTCTGTGGTTATAAAATGTTTCAACACAATTCTTTAAATGTATTGTGATGTCAACATTGAGACTGTCTTAACTTCAGTCTTAATGTAGAAAGGGCAAACATATCAACTGAAAGAATCACTATTAGATGAACGAAATAATTTATCCTTTTAACAAAAACCTCATTATTTCTAATACGAATATGATCAAAATCAATATTTGCCTATTGATTAAAAGAAATGTTCTGTTTTAATACATGTTTAGTTCATTCACGCAGTTTTACTTAATTCACGCAGAGTTTTACTGTATCCAGTAAAATTGTCCAACTCATACGAACTAACTGTTTCAAATTTTACCTGAATTATTCGAAGGACATGGTATATCTTTGTGGTCACACACCAGTGATTTCATTAGGTTGAAATCCTCCTCTGTACAGTTGACTGTATACAAACTTGAGTGGAAGGCCACCAAGGTGCTACAGGCTGAGCTTGGGTCGTGGGAGTTCTTCGCCCGCTCCCTGGCAGTGTCCCTGCAGCGACCTGGGGTCACGTTTTGCTCTATCACACACAAGATTTTCGCTCTGTCTAGAGGGCGAGGTGATGTCTTAGGACCTGTAGGCTGGACAGCGGTCTGAGCGGTGGTATCTGTAGGAATTGAAGTGGACAGTCAAATATTTTAAATTGTTAGACAGACTTACAAGAAGATAAACAATTTGACTTTTATACAAAAAATATTGATCTTTTGTGTCAAATAATCGCCAACAATTACTTGTCAAATAGTCGCCAACAATTACTTGTCAAATAGTCGCCATCAATTACTTGTCAAATAGTCGCCATCAATTACTTGTCAAATAATCACTAACAATTACTTGTCAAATAGTCGCCATCAATTACTTGTCAAATAATCGCAAACAATTATTTGTCAAATAGTCGTCAACATTTACTTGTCAAACAGTGGCCAGAATTCGAAGTATCGCAAAGTAGAAGAATGTTTTAAAAACTTAATTGGCTATGTCCGAATTCATAGCTGTGCCTATTGACAGACAAACTGGGCCACCGCATAGGGGTTCCCTCAAGTATCTATATAAATAATAGCTGTCTGAGTTCTGCGTTCAATCGAAAGCGGAAAACAAGATTTCAAAATGACGTCTTGCCGTGTCTCGATTCGATAAATATTTGTAAAAAAATCTACAGTTTCGAATAGTTTTTGGGGTTTTTAAACATAAAAACCAAAGTCCAAAATGTGAAATGATTCCATTGAAATATTTGATTGTTTGTTTGTTGTTGTTTTCCTACAACATATTGCATCTTTAAATTGTAAAAAAAAAAAATCATGAAAAAATCGGATCTTTCCGAAACCAAAAATAACCTAGCTTACTGATCAAACCAAAGGGGATATAACTCTATGCAAAGGTTTTGCAGGGTACAGCTAATAAATTTATAATATGGTCCTATGAAACTTGTTTAGGGTCCCAGATATATCTGATGTCTCCAGCTAGGGCCAATGAAGACGTATGTACGACACTAATCAAATTCGACTAAGATTTCAGTCCAGGCATTACATCATGTAGTGTTTTACTTAACACTTCTACCGTTGTTTATTAATACTTCCAAAGTAAAGAAATAAGTATGAAATGACAATTTGTTACGCAAAGTTAGCCACAGAAGAAACTAAACGTTATTAACAAAATAAAATGTCAGTCATACCTGGAGAGGTAGGACAAGGCATATCTTTTCGGTCACACACCAGTGATTTCATTAGGTTGAAGTCCTCCTCTGTACAGTTGACAGTTGACAGACTTGGGTGGAAGGCTATGAGGGTTGTGCAGGCTGAGCTTGGGTCGTGGGAGTTCTTCGCCCGCTCCCTGGCTGTGTCCCTGCAGCGACCTGGAGTCACGTGATTCTCGATGAAGCAAAGGATTGTTTCTAAATCAGGCATCTTTGAGCGGCTATTACGGCGAGTGACCACTTGTGCAGATGAGAAATTCGATTGGTCTAGGAAAAAATGATTCACGAAATTATATAATGTGAATTGTTGAGAAATGTAAAACAAAATGTTTTAATGTTGATTTGCATGTTGAATTTAAAAAAAAAAGGTAATCCTGTTGAAAGTTTAACTGGGATGACTTACAGATAAATAATAATCTATGGTTGCAACTTTAACAATGAAATTGATTATTCTATTGATACATTGATGTTAATGTATTTAATTTATTGATTGATTTACAACTGAATTAAATAAATGGTACTTTTGAGAGCCTTCGGTAATGGTACAGTTGGGGGCCCCAGACAATGTTACAGTTGCGGTCTCTAGGCAATGATACATTTGGGGCCTTAGACAGTGTTACATTTTGGGGCCCAAGACAATGATATATATAGAGACCCTAGAAAGTGGTACATTTAGGCCCCTATTCAATGGTACATTTGGGGCCTTAGACAGTGTTACATTTTGAGGCCCTAGACAATGATTTATAGAGGCCCTAGACAGTTGTACATTTAGGCCCCTAGGCAATGGTACATCTGATGGCCCTAGATAATATTATATTTGGGGGACCTTGAATATGGTACATTTGGGGGACCTAGAGCAATGGTACGTTTGGTAATGGTATGTTGGCGGCCCTTTAAAAATGGGGCCCTTGACACATGATCAGATGCCATTTCTAAAGACTGGCTAACAATAGAGTTGGTATCTTTTAATATTTGGGGACTCTTCGTCTATCCATAAATTACTCTGTGTTTATCCAACTAAACATTCAAATAAACATGTCCAAATGTGTGTAAGAAACATGCCTGCTGTGATCTCGCCTGTACAAGGCACATCTTCATGGTCACACACCACAGCGTGAAGGATATCGTAATCTGACGGAGTGCAGCCAACGGCGGACAAACTGGACTTAGAGGCCTCTAAGTTCGAACAAGCCGTTTTGGGGTCGTGTCCATTCTCAGCACTCTCCATGACCATATCTTTGCATTGACCCTCAGGTAAATAGCTGTGAATGACGCAGATAATCTTCTCCTTACTTGGACCTTCGTGCCTGATATCACTGCTAGCACTAGACTGGTCATTTCTGTCTGTTGAACCTGAAATTCACATTCATGAGAAGATTAACGATTTGTTATTTTATGGCTCGGTCAGTATTTTGTTGTCTTTGATTTTAACCTGATAACCCATAATTTCCTGGGACATTGATGCATTATGTTACCAGTATGGAGACGGATGGGCGTGTGGTAAAGCACACGAGTGTCGACCTAAGGGTACCTGCTTCGATCTCCGGTAAGGACCTAGGAAATTTTTCAGGTCATGGCTTAAGTCCCCTCTATGTCTCCCGTGGTGCCTCCATTATCGTTGCACTATCGGCTATTGTGAGGATGAAAGAATGGCACCATAAAAACCGTCCCATAAGTGGTTTATAGGATCTAAGAAATTACATCTCATCCTTACAGGAACTATACACACCAGTAAGGTGAACAGAAGGATATTTGGAATATATCAGGGATGGAGTCTCTTTTAAAATATTCAGAGGTTTTCAAACTTGCGGGAAATGATGGTCGAGCACTGCAGAGCGCTCATATGTCAACCTGAGGTTCCCGTGTTTAATCCTTGGTTAGACCCAAGGGAATTAGTCCCAGACCCTGGTGAAAGTTGGTTAAAAGTTCCCCAAATCCACCCAGCATTAATCGAAATTGGCAATTGGTTTTAGTTGGAGATGTAGAGGTGGTTGGACGCCGTGCTGACAACATTCACCCTAAATATACCGTTGCAATAAAAGCAGGTGAATTCTACACTTCATATGTTTCAATTGCTCTAAAGTTACTTTCTAAAACTTGTGTGATTTACTCAGAGGTTCTAAAACTTGTGTGATTTACTCAGAGGTTCTAAAACTTTTGCGATGGTTTCAGGTGTTCTCAAACGTATGTTATTTAGTTAGTGGTTCTCATTTGACCCATTTTGAATGAGCTAGCCACCGGTCAGTAGGTCACAACCCGGACTTTGAGGACCACTGCTTTTAAACAATAATAATTTCTCGGGAAATAATACAGAAGTTCAAAGAATGATATCAATGACCATGATAATACTTTACAGAAATCACATCCCTGTATATCAACGGTTTGGAATAAAGTCGGAAGATAATCCTGGAACTGCTTTTCTTTCTTTTTGGTTGGATTGGGGGGGGAGGGTTTGACTATATTTACTCGTAAAAAATGAGATACCAAATACTGTTCCAGCTCTAATGTGAACGTAAGCAAACATTATATTAGTCTCACCTGTTGTGTCGTTGGTTGAACACGGAACGTCCTCATGATCACACATGACTGCGTGCAGTATGTCGTAGTCAGCGTCCGTGCAGCCAACTGTGGACAGGCTGGACTTTGGAGGCCTCAAGGCTGCACAGAGCCGTGCCGGGTTACCGCATTCCCGAGCCTTCTCTCTGGCCGTCTCTCTGCATTGACCTGGAGTTAGTTTTGTTCCTATGATGCAATCAATTTTCTCTTGAATCCTCTCTTTGCTCTGCCATTCAGTTCCTGCGACGTTTTAAAACCCGATATATAGTGAACTGTCGATTGAACAATCGCTACTATAAAGTTCTCTACCATTGGTTGAACACACCGCAGCTGTTAGTGTTAATGGCTAGCATTAGTTCAACATACCGCAGCTGTTAGTGTTAATGGCTACCATTGGTTCAACATACCGCAGCTGTTAGTGTTAATGGCTAGCATTGGTTCAACATACCGCAGCTGTTAGTGTTAATGGCTAGCATTGGTTCAACATACCGCAGCTGTTAGTGTTAATGGCTAAGGAAATATACCTAAACAGTCATTTTAAAATGACGGGTATTTTAATCAAAAACTATGAATGATAAGGCTTGTATTACAGATATATGCTTTCTTAAGAATTCTGAGGGAGTTGCAATAAAACTTAAAATCATAAATCATAAAAACCATTTCATATTTCTAGATCATATCAGGATGTATAATAATATGTATAGGTGTGTAGGTTGGTTTTATAGGTAGTTAAAGATGGTAATCCTTGGCAACCAATTCTCACCTGAAACTACCAAACTACATGGCACTTTCTTACGTTCTAAAACAATGTCGTAGAGAATGTTGTAGTCCGTCATATTGCAGTCCATCGAGGCTATGGTCTCCTTAGTACGTCTTCAACATTGTGCAAGCGTTGTCCAGATCCACTCAGTGAGTACGCATGTTTTCTAGCCATGTCTCTGCAAAAGTTACCTGGAGTCAAGTCTCTTTCAATGACACACAGTGCCAACTTTTACCTTCCGCGTTTGACTGGATCCTGTCTCCGTCTGTGGTGCTAAAGTGCTGCCGTTGGTGTGTGTGCTTTCTGGAATGCTTTCTGTAATGGATATCAAAGCAAATCTAAATGGTGTCGCTTGGTGTTGGAGAAGCCATTCATAAATTCACAGATTCAATCATCTACTTAAGATACAACTTTATATTAATGTAAAGTAATGTAGTCAACCATCCACACATAGTACAGTAATAAACAATGTGAAGGATAAACTATCCTTCGGTTCTGATTATTACAATATACAAATATTGATTTCTAGTAGTTAAAGCTAGTATTTATTGATTTCTAGTAGTTAAAGCTAGTATTTATTGATTTCTAGTAGCTAAAGCTAGTATTTATTGATTTCTAGTAGTTAAAGCTAGTATTTATTGATTTCTAGTTGTTAAAGCTAGTATTTATGGCTTTGATAAAAATTATTTTGTGAAATAAGTATTCCACAAAAATTACTAATGTCTTTTTTTTGGACCAACTATTCAGCAAACAATACTAAAGTCTATTGTGTGAACAAACTATTCAACAAAGAATACTAAAGTCTATTGTGCGAACTAACTATTCTATCTCACCTGGAGTTTGTTTCAAACTGCACTGAATATTTTGTTTCTCACAGACCACGGCATGGAGTTTGTCATAATCTGATTCTTTGCAGCCAATAGATGGAAGCATTGATTTAAAGGTCTTCAACATGGAGCAAGCTTGGGCTGGGTCATTAGAGTTTCGGGCATTCGTTCTGGACACTTCCCTGCACTGACCAGGGGTCAACTGAGTCTCAATGACACAGAGAACCATCTTCTTATAGTCTTCTTTGGACGGAGTCAAAGCAACAGAAGTTTGAGAACTGTCGGATGTGTCTGAAATGAAAACAGTGTCTTTTTATTAAGTATGTCACTGACTCTTATTTTTATGTTTTCATTGATAAAATAAATTATATTTGACTGATTGAATTGACAGCCTCCGCATAATGATAATAGAATGAGGTAGATAGATGGATGTATGAATAACTGGTGGATAGATAAACAGATATAGTTATAGATAGATAAATAGTGAGATAGATAGATAGATAGACACACAGATAGATAGATAGATAGATATAGATAGATAGATATAGATAGATAGATATAGATAGATAGATATAGATAGATAGATATAGATATATATATATATATATATATATATATATATATATATATATATATATAGATAGATAGATAGATAAGTCCGCTTCAGTGGAGAAAAAAATGAAATGTTTATTAGCGCTGTTACACAATTCACTAATTGTTTTGGAAACATTAGGAATATGAGATTTAAAATGTGCTATTATTAACTGTGTGTCTGTCCTAACCTGTTGAATACGTCACATTGCACGGTATGTCTGTATGATCACACACAACTGTATGCAGAACTTCATAGTCATCATGAGTGCAGCCAAATGAGGAAAAACTGGACTGGAAGGACTCCAGGGTGGAACAAGCCGTTCTGGGGTCGTGGTCATTCTCTGCGTACTCTTTGACCCTCTCTCTACACTGACCTTCAGTCAGCAACTCGTCAATCAGGCACAGAATCTTCTCTTTATTGGGACTTTCATGCTGAATCTCATTACCATTAATGGACTGGTCAGTTCTGTGTGTTGATTCTAATATGGACATTAATTAACTATATATTAATATGTTGATTATTTAAATATCTGTATTTCTTCATATGATTTGTTTATCTTATATACAAAGCTTGTCTTCTCTTTTTAATGTGGTTGGTCATAAATACTATAATACCTGTAATGTTCAGGATTATGTTTTATTGATTATGTGATAAACACTTATGACGTCTTTGTGGATATTTTAATCTATCCCATTCCTATTTAACTATCAGCTGCAGATGTTGCCGGCCATGTTCATGAATGCTAAATGCACACACATAAAACAGATAGAACCTGAAGAAATCTTAAACTTGTTGGTGTCTTTAGCCAAATTATATTCGTGAACAAATCTAAAGTCATAACTTCGATAAAGATTGAAGATGAAAAATTTTAAACCGGGCTCCAGATAATTAAGTTGCATTCCCCAGAATCAAGAAATCTGACAATAATCATCTATCTATACACCAATCTATCTTTCCATGTATCTAACTGCCTTTGTGTCTTTGTGTGAGTCTGTCCATCTGTATATCCATCTATCCAACTTTGCCTTACTCTGTGTGTCTGAGTTATTTATATTTAGACAGACTGTCACGTGATCGATCGCAGTTGAGAAACCCGGGATTGTATGGGTCCTTGTGAAAGGCAACTCGTTAACCAAGCTTACAATTGGGTACCTGACATAAGTTGGGGGAAAGAAGACGAGGCGTTGTACGAGCTACGTAATGCACTATTAAATCGTAAGCCATTAGTAGTAAACCGTGGCTATGTAACAGATAAGCTCCACACTTCACTTCGCCCGCGAATAGACTCCCATGGGATGTAAAAAGGGATTGCTTTATTTGTATTTTATATAGTGAAAATCTTCATGTGATAACATAACACTCTTTGTCTATCTCACCTGTGGTACTCACGATAGTACAAGGGACGTCTTCATGGTCACACACCACAGCTCGCAGCATTTCAAAATCAGCGCCAGTACAGCCAGACGCAGACAGAGTTGACTTGGAGGCATCCAACACGGTACACGCAGTTTCTAGATCCTCCCCATCATGTATCCTATCTCTGGCTGCGTCCCTGCACTGACCCTGGGTCACTTGATGGTTTATGATGCAGCGAGTCTTCTCTTGAATTCTCTGTTTCCTCTGCCACTCGGCCCCGTTGGGAGTATGCGGCCTATTCTGATTGGTCGATACTGAGTAGGAAAAACAAGTTATTCTTGAATATAAATATATCTTGAAAGCATTATAGGTCTACGATAAAAAACTGTTTTGTAAACAAGACCGTCTTTTTCTATAGCCAAGTAGGCTTTGTGCCTGTGCCTCTACTATAATTAGGGATCCTACGAAAGTCTTAAAAAATCATTTTTGATTAATTTTATTGCAGTTGTACCTCTGGCTACGAACTAAATTTGTTCTATAACACCGTTCGTAATCCAAGACATTCGTAAACCAAGACGTTCGAAACACAAAACATTGTGAAATAAAAATAAAAAGATTTAGTCTTTCTTATCAAAATAGCCATGGAAAATTTGTCACTTTAGTCTGCCACTAGTTTCAAGTATTTCTTATCGCTGAAGATGCACCCGACTGGAAATTATTTTTCTGCACCAAGAAACTGTCGAAAGAAATGTTTCGCTGATTTTGCTGGGAATCTGTGTGATGTTGTCCATCGCGTTACCATTCATGAGGCTTTCTTCCCTGCTATCATCATTCATGAGACTTACTTCCCTGCTATCATCATTCACGAGACTTACTTCCCTGCTATCATCATTCATGAGACTTACTTCCCTAATATCAACATTCATGAGACTTACTTCCCTAATATCATCATTCATGAGGCTTACTTCCCTAATATCATCATTCATGAGGCTTACTTCCCTAATATCATCATTCATGAGACTTACTTCCCTAATATCATCATTCATGAGACTTACTTCCCTGCTATCATCATTCATGAGACTTACTTCCCTGCTATCATCATTCATGAGACTTACTTCCCTAATATCATCATTCATGAGACTTACTTCCCTGCTATCATCATTCATGAGACTTACTTCCCAGCTATCATCATTCATGAGACTTACTTCCCTGCTATCATCATTCATGAGACTTACTTCCCTGCTATCATCATTCATGAGACTTACTTCCCTAATATCATCATTCATGAGACTTACTTCCCTGCTATCATCATTCATGAGACTTACTTCCCTGCTATCATCATTCATGAGACTTACTTCCCTGCTATCAGCAAGACTGGATGATGTTTATACTGAACTCATCGACATATGCCCTCTAGGTGCAAATTTATTTAATCCTGGCAGATGACACATTGATTCCTCATCATCGGACGACTGCTCCTCCCTTAGTGTCTTTAACTGTTTACTCCACGAGATCCATCTGTAGTGAGCCCTCATTCAGCTTCTCCAAGTCGTTGACTTTTACTGTATGTGTTGGTTTGTATTGTATGTGATCGATTGTACTGTATGTGATCGTTTGTACTGTATGTGATCGTTTTTACTGTATGTGATTTTTTGTACTGTATGTGATGGTTTGTACTGTATGTGATCGTTTTGTACTGTATGTGATAATTTGTACTATATGTGATTGTTTGTCTTCAACATTAAATATTGTTTTCTCTTCGTTCGTAATCCGAGACACAGTTCGTTACAAGAGACAAAATTTCTAAGATGTATTTCGTAACCAGAATTGTTCATAACCTGAGGTACCACTGTACAATATTTTATTTAAAAAAAAATTATTTTACACAAATGTTTGATTGTTTTGAATAAGAGAAACTCATCCTACCCTACCTTCCATACACATTTATTAATTATAGTTTTCAGTGTCAGAAAAAGAAA
The DNA here is from genome assembly GCA_021962125.1 of Bulinus truncatus. Lineage (NCBI taxonomy): Eukaryota > Metazoa > Mollusca > Gastropoda > Planorbidae > Bulinus > Bulinus truncatus. Next base: position 3,037,710 of record JAGDYQ010000028.1, on the reverse strand, counting down.
ACAAAGAAACAACTAGATAAAGGAGCTCCCCCATTTAGATTGACTGACTAAAAGACTGGTTTATTGATCCATTAAATATATCGATTTAACATGATAACATATATAGATAAACAGACTTGTACAGCTAGGTAACAAATAGATATTTTATAGATTTTATTTAATAGAAAAAAATCTAATAAGTTAAAAGGATAACATGTGCAGATTGACACACAGGTAAACATGTGGCAGATAGATATTTAGAGAGATATGTTGATAGATAGAAAGATAGATAGATAGATAGATGGATAGATTGATAGATAGATGGATGGGACGGATTGTCGTGCGGTAACGCGCTCGACTGTTGACCTGAAGGTACCTGGTTCGATCTCCGGTGAGGACCAAGGAAATTTTTCAGGTCTTGGCTCAAGTTCCCGATATATGTCCCGTGGTGCCTCCATGGCCATTGCACTATCGGCTATGGTGGGGATGAAAGAAGGGCACCATAAAACCGTCCCATTAGTGGTTTATAGGATCTAAGGGATTTCATCTCATCCTTACAGGGACTTTACACATAGATAGATAGATAGATGATAGATATACTAACATGCTGGTCTCATGCTGCAAGGCACATTTCTATGGTCACACACAACAGCGTACAACTTATCATAGTCCGAGGCCTTACACCCAATGGCCGCAAGGCCCAGCTTGAAGCCTTTCAATTTAGCGCAGGCCTTGATAGGGTCATTTTCATTTTGCGCATTCTGCCTGGCCACGGTCCGGCACTGGCCGGCGGTCAGTTGAGTCTCAATGACGCACATGGCTTTCTTTTTACCCTCCTCGATCGAATGGAGGCGATCGCTATGAGTGTTGGTTCTGACGCTGCCCATTGCAGAACGTGAATGGACAGATTTCAAAATTCTTCGTTTCCTTCTGCCTGTAATGGAGGACAGTAGACTATCCAATTAGTGACTATCTGGTTAGGGATTATAAGGTTAGTGACTCGCCAGTTAGTGACTCGCCAGTTAGTGACTCGCCAGCTAGTGACTCGCCAGTTAGTGACTCGCCAGTTAGTGACTCGCCAGTTAGTGACAATAGGCCTAGAGACTATACTGATGGTAACTAGCTGGTTATTGACTATATGCTTAGTGACTCTGTTGTTAGTGCCAATCTTGTTAGTGAATATCGGGCGAGGTGCTCTCTAGCTAGTGACTCTCCAGTTAGTGACTCGCCAGTTAGTGACTCTACAGTTAGTTACTCTCCAATTAGTGACTCTGGTTAGTGACTCCAGTTAGTAACTCTTCCATTAGTGACTCTCCAGTTAGTAACTCTCCAGTTAGTAACTCTCCAGTTAGTGACTCACCAGTTAATGACTCAAGTTAGTGACTCACCAGTTAGTGACTCTCCAGTTAGTAACTCACCAGTAGTGACTCACCAGCTAGTGACTCTCCACTTAGTAACTCTCTGGTTAGTGACTCTTCAATTAGTGACTCTCCAGTTATTGACTCTCCAGTTAGTGACTCAAGTTAGTGACTCACCAGCTAGTGACTCACCAGCTAGTGACTCTCAAGTTAGTGACTCTCCAATTAGTGACTCTCCAATTAGTGACTCTCTAGTTAGTGACTCTCTAGTTAGTGACTCTCCAGTAAGTGACTCTCCAGTTAGTGACTCTAAAGTTAGTGACTCCATTTAGTGACTCCCCAGTTAGTGACTCTCATAATAGTGACTCTACAGTTAATGCCTTTCCATTTACTGACTCTCCAGTTATTGACCATCTGGCTTCCTTTCTAGTCGATTTACTTTTGTTTATAATAATATTCCTATGGTGCATACAATCTGCAACATTTTCTCCATTCAAAATTGTTGAATAAAAAGTCTCACAAAGTCTTTATTTTTGTTTGTTGTGTCTTTTAGTTGTTGTTAGTTTGTATTTATTAAACTCTGGTTGTACGTTATTGTATTCGACCATAGAAATGGGCAGTGCACCATACCACCAGCATGTTAGTATATCTATCAATCTCTCCCTCTCTCTCTCTCTCTCCATCTCTCTCTCTCTCTCTCTCTCTCTCTCTATATATATATATATATATATATATATATATATATACATTCTGGGAGGAACGAAAGGTGTAAATTTAAAATAATATTAGCTATCTTATAAAACTACTTTTTTCAAAAAAGAATAAATAAATGAATTGAATACTTCATTTCGGTATACTAGTGGGATAATAAAATCAATATTTTATCATAAAATAAATCATCAAAAGGTAGATTTAGAGGTAAAGTTGTTGCTAGAAATAAATTTTGGGTTAATAAGCTGAAGATTATTATATTTCCTTGCATTATTAATGTTATGGATCAAAATGTATATCAATAACTCGCCAATGCTAGAAATATAGAGTAGGATTGGTCAATTATCGTTTATAGACGGGCATACAACTAGATGACATAAGAGAGCATTAATTCTCACCTGTAGTTTGTTCCACACTACATGGAACATTTTGTTTCTCACAGACCACGGCATGGAGTTTGTCATAATCTGATTCTTTGCAGCCAATAGATGGAAGTATTGATTTGAATGTCTTCAACATGGAGCAAGCTTGGGATGGGTCATTAGAGTTTCGGGCATTCATTCTCGACACGTCCCTGCACTGACCAGGGGTCAACTGAGTCTCAATGATACACATAACCTTCTTTTTATTGTCTTCAACTGACGGAGTCACGGCATTTGAGCTGTGCGTCACTTCCGTTGTGACTGCAATGCAGAATGATTGAGAAATATGTTAGAAAATCTGGGTTATAAACAATTTTACAGCATTATTGAGCTAACATCCAGAATGGTTCTGAAACTTTGGAAGTCACGATCTGCATTAATAGATATTTTTGTAAGTTAGGCTTTTGTAAGTAGGGTGGTATGAAGCAAAATTCAGTATAAATTGTGAGAGAAAAACCCAAAACACAGATACATCAAATAATAAATGATGAAAAGTATGGATATGTGTTTCACAAGCAGTACAAACAGTGACAATATCCATAGAGACCCACCACACACACACACATAAAATATGTATAATTCACAATTCACATTCAATATATTTCTAAATTTTACTATTTTGTCATTTAATTTGATTTTAAAATCCAATATTTAGTTTTGTAAGATATATTTTCAACTACAAAATTGGATAATATCAGTTTTTGTAGCTAAATATTGGTAAATAAATTTAATAACTGTAATAAACATGATACCAGTTGTCTGCAGAAATTGTGTTAAATTTAATGTTTTTAAGGCAGACTTACACCAGCTATGAAGAAACTTAAATAAAAAATCATCATAGAATACCAATACTCAATCGACAAAATCATCTTAAAGACATAATGACAAACATGCTGTTCGTGTTCATCTCACCTGTAGTTTGTTCCAAACTACATGGAACATTTTGTTTCTCACACACCACAGCGTACAACTTGTCATAGTCTGATTCTCTACAACCAATAGCTGTCAGCCCTGACTTGAAAGTCTTCAACATGGAACAGGCTGTAGCAGGGTCATTTGAGTTTTGGGCATTCATTCTGGCTGTGTCCCTGCACTGACCAGGGGTCAACTGAGTTTCAATGATACACAGAACCTTCTTTTTATTTTCTTCTACTGACGGAGTCACTTCTCCGGGGCTATCAGTAAACTGGCCGTGAGTCTCTTCTGTTGTGGCTGAAATATAAAACAAGATTTTAGAAAATATGGTCATAAATATTGGTTAAAGCAGAATGAAAAATACAGGTGGTATGCTTACTTGCTGTATGATTCCATAACGAATAGAGTCAGAAACTATATTAAAATTCAGTAGAGTTGTCTATAACACATGCATGGTATCAATCACAATAGAAGAAAAGAAAACAAGTTCTTATTAGTAACAATCAAAAGTCAAGAAGTAATTAAAGAAAAAAATGTGAATGAATTGGTCACAGGCTGTGAAAATTAGATGTCAATGTCAAGAGATGAAAGGTTGACAATTGAGAACTTGGAATGGATCAGCAAAGGAATCACGAATCAGCAAAGTAATCACGAATCAGCAAAGGAATCACGAATCAGCAAAGGAATCACGAATCAGCAAAGGAATCACGAATCAGCAAAGGAATCACTAATCAGCCAAGGAATCACGAATGGATTGTGTGAAACTTAACTCTGCCCAATGTTGTGTCCATCTCAACGCAGGGCCCCCTTGGAAACACCAATGTTATGCGGCCCGTTTGGTCATTGATTATTTCTATTTCATTTCTTCGATTGATTTTCAGATTGACCCGACACCCAAGTAAAATGAGGAGCTCTCAGCGATACAGTGGCGGTTCTCACTGGTGAATGGATAAAGGGCCGAACTATGACAACGGGGAGTCTCTGGTCTCTTTACTCCCGTACTGACAGCAACAGTGTACATAAAAATAGATTTAGAAAGCGAGGAGGCTTCGAAAGATCCTGGGGTCTCTGACAAAATTTTGGTTTGCCCCTCCAACTGCAGCTCTGATGCGTAATAACATTTTTGAAATAAAATTTGAGAAATTAAATTTTCGTCTGCTTTATTTATTTATTTAATCCTTGATAAAAATGATCATTTTAAATTTTTTATCAATCTCATTTGTTAATCTGATTAGTGTACTCATTTGTTAATCTGACTAATATACTCATTTGTTAATCTGATTAATGTACTCATTTGTTAATCTGATTAGTGTACTCATTTGTTAATCTGATTAATATACTTGTCATGGTATAGTTGTGTGTACTACGCACACAAGTGTGTGTGTGTATGTTTGGAGCTTGGCCAACCAGGTCAACCTGAGGTCACGTGGTCAAGACTCTAGATATTTCGAGAGTATAAATATGATGTTTATTGTAAATAGGATTGTCTAAGAAGTTGAGAGAGCGACGTAGAAGGTTCGAGTATAATGCAAGCAAATTATATAAAGAGGATGTTTGGAAGATACGGCAGTTCAGAAGTTCAGTTCAGTTGAGTTAGTTAAAGTCAGAGAGAGAGAGTATTCGAGTTCAGTTCGGAGTTCAGTTAGATGATCATCAGTCAATTAGTGAATCAGCATACTCAGTGTATCAGAGTATATGAGTTTAGTTAATCAGTTGAGTTCGTTGGAAAGCTAATAAGTATTTATTCATTGAGTTAAGGAGATTATCAGTCATTGTGATAATTCAGTTTATATTGGACTTATTCTACTGTTATATTTTATCGTATTGTTAATAAACTATGTGAACAATGGAATATGAATTGAGTTTCTCATTATAAACCAGTCCATAGATATACATCCTTTACAGTACTCATTTGTTATTCTGGTTAATGTACTCATTTGTCAATCTGATTAATGTACTCATTTGTTATTCTGATAACTTGAATCTTCAGAAGGCAAAACAGAAGTTTTGGCGATAAAAGGGTTCATTTGATAGAACACAAAGTTAGGGAAAAAAGGATTTATATGAGAATCTAGTTTCAAGATTTAAAAAAAAGTCAAACTTGGTGTAAGTTTACTTTCAATACCAGAAAAATTGTATACGTTAACAATACATAATTACCTATTTCACCTGTAGTATAGTTCATATTGCAAGGAACTTTTCTATGTTCACACACAACAGTGTACAAAATGTTATAGTCATCATCGGTACAGCCAATGGCTGGCAGGGCTGACCTGAAGGACATCAACGTGCTACAGGCTCTGTCAGGGTCAGTCTCTATACTGGCCTGCTGTCTGGCAGCGTTTCTACATTGACCCTCGGTCAGTTGAGTGTTGACGATGCAAAGAACCAGCGCTTTACCTTCTTCTACGGACTGAATAGAGTCTTCGTTAGTGTTAGAAGTGACGCCACTGCCTGTGTTGGTAATGACGCCACTCTCTGGTGTTTCTGAGAAAATAGAACATTGACGACTCTATTCAATAGGCGCCTAGTGGATAGTTTAGAAAAAAAAAATACAATTTGTGAGGTATGAGCCTTTTTTAATTTATTAGGAAAATTTCCTTTTATTCTTTTCAGTGACTATGCACAGAACTATTCTGTGACACGATGTTAATTGTAGTGTATGTTATGGACAGAAGTAATTCCTTTAGTCCTCAAGACTTATGTATGATATTTAGTATTAGTTGTTGGTGTAGTATATGCTACTACCATCTGCTATAATAAATGGATTGTAAGAGCTAGAATTCGTTGGTATTTGTATTGTCAAGCCGGGGGAGGGGTCACTTTGAATAGCAACGTGGGGGTGGGGTGGGGAGAAGTTTGAGCATTTTTACTGGATCATGAATTTTAATCCAAATCTAGGTGCACATTCTATGTGATAAATATTTTATTGCATATTGTAATCCAAATCTAGGTGCACATTCTATGTGATAAATATTCTATTGCATATTGTAATCCAAATCTAGGTGCACATTCTATGTGATAAATATTTTATTGCATATTGTAATCCAAATCTAGGTGCACATTCTATGTGATAAATATTCTATTGCATATTGTAATCCAAATCTAGGTGTACATTCTATGTGATAAATATTTTATTGCATATTGTAATCCAAATCTAGGTGCACATTCTATGTGATAAATATTCTATTGCATATTGTAATCCAAATCTAGGTGCACATTCTATATGATACATATTCTATTACATATTGTAATCCAAATCTAGGTGCACATTCTATATGATACACATTCTATTGCATATTGTAATCCAAATCTAGGTGCACATTCTATATGATACACATTCTATTGCATATTGTAATCCAAATCTAGGTGCACACTTTATATGATAAAATATTCTATGGCATATTGTAATTTGCATAAATAATAAATCATGGAGTTAACGACATTTCAAATTTGCAAAGAGGACTCTGTTTTAGCGTTTTATAACATACACATCAATAAATGTATTTGTTTTTATTTATTTTAATTTCTTTGTGGTTTTTCAGTTTAATTCACTCCAGTCACCATTGCCAATAAATTATATAAAGTCAAACGATTTTTGAAAACCCACGTGGATTTGGGCGTTGAGCGTATAGTCAATCTAGTACAGTAAATCTAGTATACTCAATCTAGTACAGTCAATTTAGTATAATAAATCAATTAAAGTCAATATAATATAGTAAATATAGAATAGTCAATCTAGTACAGTAAATCTAGTACAGTAAATCTAGTACAGTCAATCTAGTACAGTCGATCCAGTACAGTCGATCTAGTACAGTCGATCAAGTACAGTCGATCTAGTACAGTCGATCAAGTACAGTCACAAGTACGAGGGATGAGCAATAGAGCGGGAGTAAAAATTGTTGAAATAACTAAATGGTTAAATTGTCTAAAAATCAAATTTCCCACCAGAGATAAGAGTTTGTGTGCTTTTAGCACAGAAAAATAGAAAAATGTATCATGCAAGTTTAATATATAGCATACACCATGACATGGATATAATGTGGACCTAACGACAGACATGCTATCTGTCTTACCTGTAGTTTGTTCCAGACTACATGGAACATTTTGTTTCTCACAGACCACAGCGTACAACTTGTCATAGTCTGATTCTCTACAGCCAATGGCTGTCAGCCCTGACTTGAAGGTCTTCAACATGGAACAGGCTGCAGCAGGGTCATTCGAGTTTTGGGCACTCATTCTGGCTGTGTCCCTGCACTGACCAGGGGTCAACTGAGTTCAATGATACATATAACCTTCTTTTTATTTTCTTCGGCTGAAGGGAGTCACGGCTCCAGAGCTATGAGTAGACTGGACCATGAATTTCGTCCATTAGGTCTACAATGAAATATTAAATTAAAACCTTGTTATCAATTAGAAGGGCATAATTTCATACTAAAAATGTATTAAAATTGAAGAAATTTTAATCGGAAATATTTTGAAACAGAGTTGCAAACGTTTATAATGTACTAGTCCATTTTGTGGTAATAATATTGTTCCTATTTTGTTTTAAAATTGTTCTGTAATTTTAAGTCTTAAAATGCTGGATATTTTATGACAACATTTTAAAAGATGTCGAAAGAACGTTTAGAAATGAACATTTTTTAATTTAATTACAAATATGTATTAAAGTTTATTTTCTTGCGTTGTTTATGACTCAATAATGGCGAATTGGAGATTACGTTAACGATACTCTCTAAACTCATTTTAAAAATGTAATTTGTAATAAAGGTCAGGGCTTTTTCAGACTTCAGCACGTTACATTAAAGATTGCACTTTAAAAAAACAACACCTTATAACTGGACATAATTTACAATGGGATTTTAGGCTGTAATTTAGAAAACAAGGAGAAACGGTTTCATAAAAACAAAAATAAAATATTGCTAATTTTAAACTTGCTATTTTTTTCTGAAATTGTGGTAAGATAGTCTGGACCAGACATCAATAAAAGAAAAACCTCACTTCAAAGTCCACACACACTTTTTCGATTTATAAATATAAATAGTTTTATAAAGTCACAAGACCAGTATTTGAGTTAAATGAATGTTTTATCTGTGATAGATGGTTGGAGGGGGGGAGATACACGGTTGATTTGTTTAAATTATTTAGTTTTAGAAAGGATTTGGTCAATACTCTACAAGAAACTAAGTATAAATTTCAAAAAACAAAAACGAAAACAAAAATTGTAAAAGTCTACTATATAAAGAAATATGACCATTGCAAAAGTTTTATAACATAAGCATATCCTACCTGTAGTATAGCTCATATCGCAAGGAACTCTTCTATGTTCACACACAACAGTGTACAAAACGTTATAGTCATCATCGGTACAGCCAATGGCTGGCAGGGCTGACCTGAAGGACATCAACGTGCTACAGGCTCTGTCAGGGTCAGTCTCCATACTGGCCTGCTGTCTGGCAGCGTTTCTACACTGACCCTCGGTCAGTTGAGTGTTGACGATGCAAAGAACCAGCGCTTTACCTTCTTCTACGGACTGAATGGAGTCTCCATCATTGCTGGTACTGACCCCACTACCAGTGTTAGTAGTGACGCCACTTCCTGTAGTGTCTGAAAATAATAACATTGTTAACCAAACATATAAGTATTCTGTACTGTTATTTGTTAGAAAAATGTATTCTCATTTTGTTATTCTTGTTTGGTCTAAAATGATTATATTACAATACTTTAATTTTTCAATGGGTTCAAGGTTTTAATATGTTGTTTTTATATTTTATAAAAGTTTTTAAAGAAAACCATATTTATTTATTTTGATGTAAACTTTTAGGCTTATAAGCCCTCTGATCTTAAAACATATCGGCCCTTGTTTATCGATAACTCTCCTCGATTTTTCCGTTAGATTTATACGGTAAAAGAAAGCAGCAATAAATTTGTGCATCTTTTGTGAAAAGGTTTAGGGGTCTTTCATTTATTACGTAACGGGGTACCTTTTTTCAGACGTTATTTACATCCCCACCTCTATGTGTTACTCTTCTTGCTACGATGTTTTAATACTTTGTTGAAAAATACTCCCATACACACACACACACACACATATGCAAAGCCGTTTCTTAATAATTCAACGACCCTATATTATGTTAATTTGGAAAGGACATAATACATCTTACTGGAGATACGTTTGTCACATTGTTCGAAATATTATAGCAACGGCATAAATACACAAACACACACACACACACACATCACTAAATGTCTGTCTTACAGAAACTTGGCTATCTGTCTCACCTGTAGTTTGTTCCAGACTACATGGAACATTTTGTCTCTCACAGACAACAGCGTACAACTTGTCATAGTCTGATTCTCTACAACCAATGGCTGTCAGCCCTGACTTGAATGTCTTCAACATGGAACAGGCTGAAGCAGGATCGTTTGAGTTTTGGGCATTCATTCTGGCTGTGTCCCTGCACTGACCAGGGGTCAACTGAGTCTCAATGATACACAAAACCTTCTGTCTAAAGTCTTCTGCCGACTGACCTGAAGTGATTAAGCCTTGAGTAGATTCGCCTTGAGTCACAACTCCTTGTTACATGAAATCAAACATTTTGAAACAAAATCAATCAATATTTTTAAACAAAATCAATCAATATTTTTAAACAAAATCAATCAATATTTTTAAACAAAATCAATCAATATTAAAAAAAAACAATATTTTTAAACAAAATCAATCAATATTTTTAAACTAAATCAATCAATATTTTTAAACAAAATCAATCAATATTTTTAAACAAAATCAATCAATATTTTCTAGAAGGAATTTTGTAAAAAATATTTGAGCACTTTTTTCGTTTGATTTATTTTTCTTCAGTTTTGAATTTTTATGTTTTCCTTAAATTTTTTTTTTTTAATATAGATTTATTTTGACATCGCGATATATATTCAAGTTAATTAGATCAAATGTAGTATTCACCGACTTTTTTTAGTTCAAGATTACACATTGAAAATTCACCATAAAAAGATGAATTTGTTCATTGAAATTGTTCATTGAAATTTATTGTCCATTGAAATTGGCTGGATGAAAGAAATGATGACACAGCGCCAAATGAAATAAAACCAAATTTACTACTAAAAATCTACGTTGTGAAATCTAGAGAATTGTGATTGTTTCCCATGCACATTTAGAATGTTTTAAAATGACATACACACCAAATGACTTCTTTTTTTCACGGTGAAGTAAAAAAAAAACAACGTTCAACAAATATTAGTTTTCTTTAAAAACACAATTACCGTATTTCTGTTAGATCCCACCATAAAGTAACAAAATAAAGTTTACTTGTAAACATTGTAAGGTTTTTTGAACTTTTTGTCCCCGTTTTGTCTGTCTGTCTGTCCGTCCGTCATCACCCTAGATCTCAACAACCATAAGTTCTAGACCCATGATGTATATATCATTTTGTAGGTCTTGGCCTGCCAAGAAATGACTTTTTTCCATTTTGCGATCTGACCTCTCAGGGCCGTAAAAGGGGCCTTAGATTTCAGTTTTTTACTATATAAGCTATATTAATAAAGGAGCGCTATATCTCAGCAACTATAAGTCCCTAGACCCATGATGTATATATCATTTGTAGGTCTTGGCCTGCCATGTGTACATCAAAAGTTCATTTCGCGATAGAACCTCTGAGGGCCGGGGCTTCAGGGCTCCTAAGGGGCTTATATATCATATATACACCTTGTACGTTCAATAACCCGTTCATTTGGTGCGAAATACTGCAGCACGTAGTTTCACCAAGATTTATTAAGAAACTCATCAAATGAAATAGTAAGCTTGTGTTCTGAGTTTAATTGAAAGTATCAGAGCTATGCAACAATTGAGCGGAGTTTTCGGACGATTAAATGACTATAATTTAGAATGTTTTCAATTATGAGTCCTATTTCAGTAACCTACAAACCACTTGTAGTTAGATTTAAGAGACAATAATTTTTTTTTCAAATATAAAGAAACGTCTTTATAATTTTTTTTTTACAAATATATGCATTACACAATTGAATTCATAAACATTTCCAAAATTTACAAATATTTACTGAAAGCTAACAAACGTACTGATACATAACACGAAAATGCGCTAACACGTCCCGTGTCCAGAATGGAACAGGCTTAATTGCTTGTTTTAGTTTTTACGCCGCCATTTCCAGGAGTGACCTAGCCACTGGTACATTTAAAAAGTTTAAGTTTTAAAATTCTTAATAATATATAACTAGACTGTGTAAAGCAGGAGGCAGCTAAGAACACATTGTTAACATTATAGAGTAAAATATATATAACAATAGAAAATAGATAGGATGATTCATCAATTCAGACATGGCAGTGTATACAAAGAGACCATAACATTTCATCAGTTTGATGTTATCATAAACATATCCTACCTACTGTAGTATAGTTCATATCGCACGGAACTTTTCTATGTTCACATACAACAGTGTACAAAATGTTATAGTCATCATCGGTACAGCCAATGGCTGGCAGGGCTGACCTGAAGAAAGGACATCAAGGTGCTACAGGCTCTGTCAGGGTCAGTCTCTATACTGGCCTGCTGTCTGGCAGCGTTTCTACATTGACCCTCGGTCAGTTGAGTGTTGACAATGCAAAGAACCAGCGCTTTACCTTCTTCTACGGACTGAATAGAGTTTCCATCATTGCTAGTACTGACCCCACTACCAGTGTTAGAGTTGACGCCACTGTCCGTTGATTCTAAAAAAAAGAACGTACATTGTAGACGAGCTCTGATAACGCCTGTCTATTAAATTTATTTTATTGTTGCTTCATTTAATATATCTTTATGGAGTCGGGTTAGTTGCAGTGCAGCGATTTATTTTAAAATAAACCATTTCATAAGATTTCATTATTATGTTTAATTTTCGTTCAAAAATGCACTTCTTATTTAGTTATTCAACATTACTTTCCTTTGTTACATTTATAATCATTTGATGGACTCTGGTTTCAGTAGCTGTTGTTCAATTGGATAATAGGAGATTTAAAAAAATAGTAATTTTGATTGTTTCAACTTGATAGTTTTTGCAGTAAATTATCTTTTTAATCCACGGCTCAGGAATTTCGAAATAATCTTTAGGGCAACAAATGCATTTCACAACTACCTATCGATCGACTACTACCTACGATATGTGAACACTTCAACTCATATTCCATAATTTGATAAATAATTAGGCTATTTGATAATTGTTTTTTTTTTAAGTTCATTATCTCTCAATGGCAGGTGAATTAAGGTGGGAGAAAAGGGTGGTGAGCATATCGAAGGAATGGTTTTCTCCCATTTAACTAGAAAATGTTTTAAATTAAGATTGTGTGCACTATTTATCAGAGAATTACAGCAGTATTGTTTTATCATTTCGGGATGAATGTCATACTCAAAGACGATGGGAGAGATGGTGGTGCGATATGACGCTCCACTGTCAACCTGAATGTTCCAGGTTTAATTTCCAGTGATAATTTTTCAGATCATAATCGTTCCCTCCATGTCTCCCGTAGTGCCTCCATGACGATGCAGTATCGGTTATGGTGGGGATGAAAGAAAGGCGCTACAAAAATAGTCCCAAAATGATTTATATAGGATCTAAGAGATAAACTTCTCGTCCTTACATGGACTTCACAGATGGTGACCGACATATTCATACTGCATGCAATCACTACGGCTTTAAACTTTATACAATAAATACCATGTTCCATATTCACACTTCATTCGATAGCTGCAATTAAGCCAGACAATAAACTAATACGTATCTCACCTGTAGTTTGTTCCAGACTACATGGAACATTTTGTTTCTTACAGACCACAGCGTACAACTTGTCATAGTCTGATTCTCTACAACCAATGGCTGTTAGCCCTGACTTGAAGGTCTTCAACATGGAACAGGCTGCAGCAGGGTCATTTGAGTTTTGGGCATTCCTTCTGGCTGTGTCCCTGCACTGACCAGGGGTCAACTGAGTTTCAATGATACACAGAACCTTCTTTTTATTTTCTTCAACTGACGGGGTCACGGCTCCAGGGCTATCAGTAAGCCCTGACCGTTAGTCTCAACGTTTGTTATTTCTACGAAATGGTCATTAATAGCTTGTAAATTTAACATGTAGTTTATTTTTTAATACATTTTTTAGTTTGTAATGTATCGTTCAAAAGTGTATAGTATTTTAATCCTTATTTGTAATAAGTCTTGTTAACGTTTTTTCATTGAACGCTCTTTTTTCGTTTATGCAAGTGTGAACAATAACCTAGACAATATTGTCACGTCTGAATATCTTTGAATATGTAGTAATATCCGTAGTAATATCGTTACCATTCTAATAAGTATACACAGAAAAAATGTTTATAATCTCTAGTTAATTACAGAATTGATATAGCGACATGCTAACTAACATAAAAATAACCAAAGAGTACATCAATAAACCAAACTAGAATATGATTGATAAAAAAGATATAAAATAAATTATGTCCTCTGCAAAATTTAGTCACTTTCAATATAACATAATATTATCTAGGCTATAATCAAAAGTAATATTAAATACTAAATTAGCGACCATGGGTCATTTATTAGCTGGACATTACAATTTAATAAATGTTGAAATTCTGTATTGTCAAAGAAGTTGATGTTACTATGCAGGTAATTGCTGTGATGTTTAAAATATATTTCTGTCCATGAAAGTTTCGTATTTTGATGTTTGTGTCTGTGGATCATTTAATTTTGTGTTTATTATTTACAGGTTTTGTCTTACACATTTAAAATATAAAAACTTTGATTACGTTTACTGTATATAATTACATATCCTACCTGTAGTATAGTTCATATTGCAAGGAACTTTTCTATGTTCACACACAACAGTGTACAAAACGTTATAGTCATCATCGGTACAGCCAATGGCTGGCAGGGCTGACCTGAAGGACATCAGCGTGCTACAGGCTCTGTCAGGGTCAGTCTCCATACTGGCCTGCCAAGGTCTGGCAGCGTTTCTACACTGACCCTCGGTCAGTTGAGTGTCTGACGATGCAAAGAACCAGGGTTTTACCGTCTTCTACGGACTGTATAGAGTCTTCATCATTGCTGGGACTGATCCCACTACCAGTGTTAGAGTTGACGCCACTACCAGTGTTAGAGTTGACGCCACTGTCTTTTGTTAATAAAAAAGATAACAATGTAGACCAGAACAGTAAAGGTCTTCTTTTTTTATTTAATATAAGTGAAAATAACAAATGGATTTTGTATTGGTGCAATGAAAGTTGTCAATTGTTTATGTACAACTACGTCATTCAGCCTTAAACCCTTTTTCAATTTATTATTAATCAATTATAATTTTGTTATATAAAATAAAATTTTATATTTCAAAGTTTAGGATTTTATAAATCTTTGATCGAGAAAAACAAGTTCGACTGAAGAAAGTTTAAATTAGTTGACTTGCTTTAAAATATATTTAAACTAATGCAATTTATAAAGACTTTTTATAGTGGCAAAATGTTGGGCACTTTTACCACATCAATCTAGAAACAATGCCACAGTCAGATGTAATAATATATCTGATATATGTATACATCATGCGATGACATTCATATGTCACATTAGGCAATGACCTCCATTTCAACACTTTTGAGATGACTGCCCTATTGACATTATGTGTAGACTTCAATAATGAAATATAATGGGATGATCTCAATACTGACATAGAATGGGATGACTTCAATACTGACATATAATGGGATGACTTCAATACTGACATATAATGGGATGACTTCAGTACTGACATATAATGGGATGACCTCAATACTGACATATAATGGGATGACTTCAATACTGACATATAATGGGATGACTTCAGTACTGACATATAATGGGATGACTTCAATACTGACATATAATGGGATGACTTCAGTACTGACATATAATGGGATGACTTCAGTACTGACATATATAATGGGATGACTTCAATACTGACATATAATGGGATGACTTCAATACTGACATATAATGGGATGACTTTAGTACTGACATATAATGGGATGACTTTAGTACTGACATATAATGAGATGACTTCAATACTAACATATAATAGGATGACTTCAATACTGAAATATAATAGGATGACTTCAATACTGACATATAATGGGATGACTTCCAATACTGACATAATGGGATGACTTCAAATACTGACATATAATGGGATGACTTCAATACTGACATATACTGGGATGATTTCAATACTGACATATAATGGGATGATCTCAATACTGACATATAATGGGATGACTTCAATACTGCCATAATGGGATGACTGTCATATTTACATACAATGTGATTATTCACATACTTGCACAGCATGTCATAACATACATTCAGACATTTGTCATGAATAATATCTGTCTCACCTGTAGTTTGTTCTAGACTACATGGAACATTTTGTTTCTTACAGACCACAGCGTACAACTTGTCATAATCTGATTCTCTACAGCAAATGGCTGTCAGCCCTGACTTGAATGTCTTCAATATGGAACAGACTGCAGCAGGGTCATTTGAGTTTGGGCATTCATTCTGGTTGTGTCCCTGCACTGACTAGGGGCCGCTGAGTTTCAATGATACACAGAACCTTCTTTTATTTTCTTCAACTGACGGGGTCACTGCTCCAGGGCTATCAGTAAACTGACCGTTAGTCTCCTTGTTTGTTTCCTCTGAAATT
>JAGDYQ010000028.1:2799744-3021095 GCA_021962125.1 Bulinus truncatus | reverse complement strand
ACTACAAAATTGGATAATATCGCTTTTTGTAGCTAAATATTGGTAAATAAATTTAATAACTGTAATAACCATGATACGAAGGGTCTGCAGAAATTGTGTTAAATTTAATGTTTTTAAGGCAGACTTACACCAGCTATGAAGAAACTTAAATAAAAAAATCATCATAGAATACCAATACTCAATCGACAAAATCATCTTAAAGACATAATGACAACCATGCTGTTCGTGTTCATCTCACCTGTAGTTTGTTCCAACCCAGCATGGAACATTTTGTTTCTCACGCTCTACAGCGTACAACTTGTCATAGTCTGATTCTCTACAACCATTGCTGTCAGCCCTGACTTGAAAGTCTTCAACATGAAACAGGCTGTAGCAGGGTCATTTGAGTTTTGGGCATTCATTCTGGCTGTGTCCCCTGCACTGACCAGGGTCAACTGAGTTTCAATGATACACAGAACCTTCTTTTTATTTTCTTCTGATTGACGGAGTCACTTCTCCGGGGCTATCAGTAAACTGGCCGTGAGTCTCTTCTGTTGTGGCTGAAATATAAAACAAGATTTTAGAAAATATGGTCATAAATATTGGTTAAAGCAGAATGAAAAATACGAGGTGGTATGCTTACTTGCTGTATGAATTCCATAACGAATAGAGTCAGAAACTATATTAAAATTTCAAGTAGAATTGTCTATAAAAACATGCATGGTATCAATCTCAATAGCAAATAGAAGAAGAAAAAGAAAACAAGTTCTTATTAGTGTAACAATCAAAAGGAAGTCAAGAAGTAATTAAAGAAAAAAATGTGAATGAATTGGTCACAGGCTGTGAAAATTAGATGTCAATGTCAAGAGATGAAAGGTTGATAATTGAGAACTTGGAGTGGATCAGCAAAGGAATCACGAATCAGCAAAGTAATCACGAATCAGCAAAGGAATCACGAATCAGCAAAGGAATCACGAATCAGCAAAGGAATCACGAATCAGCAAAGGAATCACTAATCAGCAAAGGAATCACGAATGGATTGTGTGAAACTTAACTCTGCCCAATGTTGTGTCCAATGACGATAGTTATTTTGATGTCATCTCAACGCAGGGCCCCCTTGGAAACACCATTTTTGTCATTGATCATTTCCATTTCATTTCTTCGATTGATTTTCAGATTGACCCGACACCCAAGTAAAATGAGGAGCTCTCAGTGATACAGTGGCAGATCTCATTGGTGAATGGATACAGGGCCGAACTGTGACAACGGGGAGCCTCGGGTCTCTTTACTCCCGTACTGACAGCAACAGTGTACATAAAAATAGATTTAGAAAGCGAGGAGGCTTCGAAAGATCCTGGGGTCTCTGACAAAATTTTGGTTTGCCCCTCCAACTGCAGCTCTGATGCGTAATAACATTTTTGAAATAAAATTTGAGAAATTAAATTTTCGTCTGCTTTATTTATTTATTTAATCCTTGATAAAAATGATCATTTTAAATTTTTTATCAATCTCATTTGTTAATCTGATTAGTGTACTCATTTGTTAATCTGACTAATATACTCATTTGTTAATCTGATTAATGTACTCATTTGTTAATCTGATTAAAATCCTCATTTGTTAATCTGATTAATATACTTGTCATGGTATAGTTGTGTGTACTACGCACACAAGTGTGTGTGTGTATGTTTGGAGCTTGGCCAACTAGGTCAACCTGAGGTCACGTGGTCAAGACTCTAGATATTTCGAGAGTATAAATATGATGTTTATTGTAAATAGGATTGTCTAAGAAGTTGAGAGAGCGACGTAGAAGGTTCGAGTATAATGCAAGCAAATTATATAAAGAGGATGTTTGGAAGATACGGCAGTTCAGAAGTTCAGTTCAGTTGAGTTAGTTAAAGTCAGAGAGAGAGAGAGTATTCGAGTTCAGTTCGGAGTTCAGTTAGATGATCATCAGTCAATTAGTGAATCAGCATACTCAGTGTATCAGAGTATATGAGTTTAGTTAATCAGTTGAGTTCGTTGGAAAGCTAATAAGTATTTATTCATTGAGTTAAGGAGATTATCAGTCATTGTGATAATTCAGTTTATATTGGACTTTATTCTACTGTTATATTTTATCGTATTGTTAATAAACTATGTGAACAATGGAATATGAATTGAGTTTCTCATTATAAAACCAGTCCATAGATATACATCCTTCTTTACAGTACTCATTTGTTATTCTGGTTAATGTACTCATTTGTCAATCTGATTAATGTACTGATTTGTTATTCTGATAAACTTGAATCTTCAGAAGGCAAAACAGAAGTTTTTGGCGATGCAGGTTCATTTGATAGAACACAAAGTCAGGGGAAAAAGGATTTATATGAGAATCTAGTTTCAAGATTTAAAAAAAAGTCAAACTTGGTGTAAGTTTACTTTCAATAACACCAGAAAAATTTTATACGTTAACAATACATAATTACCTATTTCACCTGTAGTATAGTTCATATCGCACGGAACTTTTCTATGTTCACACACAACAGTGTACAAAATGTTATAGTCATCATCGGTACAGCCAATGGCTGGCAGGGCTGACCTGAAGGACATCAACGTGCTACAGGCTCTGTCAGGGTCAGTCTCTATACTGGCCTGCTGTCTGGCAGCGTTTCTACATTGACCCTCGGTCAGTTGAGTGTTGACGATGCAAAGAACCAGCGCTTTACCTTCTTCTACGGACTGAATAGAGTCTTCGTTAGTGTTAGAAGTGACGCCACTGCCTGTGTTGGTAATGACGCCACTCTCTGGTGTTTCTGAGAAAATAGAACATTGACGACTCTATTCAATAGGCGCCTAGTGGATAGTTTAGAAAAAAAAAATACAATTTGTGAGGTATGAGCCTTTTTTAATTTATTAGGAAAATTTCCTTTTATTCTTTTCAGTGACTATGCACAGAACTATTCTGTGACACGATGTTAATTGTAGTGTATGTTATGGACAGAAGTAATTCCTTTAGTCCTCAAGACTTATGTATGATATTTAGTATTAGTTGTTGGTGTAGTATATGCTACTACCATCTGCTATAATAAATGGATTGTAAGAGCTAGAATTCGTTGGTATTTGTATTGTCAAGCCGGGGGAGGGGTCACTTTGGGTACAACTTGGGGGTGGGGGGAGGGAGTTTGGGCGTTTTTACTGGATCATGAATTTTAATCCAAATCTAGGTGCACATTCTATGTGATAAATATTTTATTGCATATTGTAATCCAAATCTAGGTGCACATTCTATGTGATACATATTCTATTGCATATTGTAATCCAAATCTAGGTGCACATTCTATATGATACATATTTTATTGCATATTGTAATCCAAATCTAGGTGCACATTCTATGTGATAAATATTCTATTGCATATTGTAATCCAAATCTAGGTGTACATTCTATGTGATAAATATTTTATTGCATATTGTAATCCAAATCTAGGTGCACATTCTATGTGATAAATATTCTATTGCATATTGTAATCCAAATCTAGGTGCACATTCTATATGATACATATTCTATTGCATATTGTAATCCAAATCTAGGTGCACATTCTATGTGATAAATATTCTATTGCATATTGTAATCCAAATCTAGGTGCACATTCTACGTGATAAATATTCTATTGCATATTGTAATCCAAATCTAGGTGCACATTCTATATGATAAAATATTCTATTGCGTATTGTAATTTGCATACATAATAAATCATGGAGTTAAAGACATTTCAAATTTGCAAAGAGGACTCTGTTTTAGCTTTCTATAACATACACTTCAATAAATGTATTTGTTTTTATTTATTTTAATTTCTTTGTGGTTTTTCAGTTTAATTCACTCCAGTCACCATTGCCAATAAATTATATAAAGTCAAACGATTTTTTGAAAACCCACGTGGATTTGGGCGTTGAGCGTATAGTCAATCTAGTACAGTAAATCTAGTATACTCAATCTAGTACAGTCAATTTAGTATAATAAATCAATTAAAGTCAATATAATATAGTAAATATAGAATAGTCAATCTAGTACAGTAAATCTAGTACAGTAAATCTAGTACAGTCAATCTAGTACAGTCGATCCAGTACAGTCGATCTAGTACAGTCGATCAAGTACAGTCGATCTAGTACAGTCGATCAAGTACAGTCACAAGTACGAGGGATGAGCAATAGAGCGGGAGTAAAAATTGTTGAAATAACTAAATGGTTAAATTGTCTAAAATCAAATTTCCCACCAGAGATAAGAGTTTGTGTGCTTTTAGCACAGAAAAATAGAAAAATGTATCATGCAAGTTTAATATATAGCATACACCATGACATGGATATAATGTGGACCTAACGACAGACATGCTATCTGTCTTACCTGTAGTTTGTTCCAGACTACATGGAACATTTTGTTTCTCACAGACCACAGCGTACAACTTGTCATAGTCTGATTCTCTACAGCCAATGGCTGTCAGCCCTGACTTGAAGGTCTTCAACATGGAACAGGCTGCAGCAGGGTCATTCGAGTTTTGGGCACTCATTCTGGCTGTGTCCCTGCACTGACCAGGGGTCAACTGAGTTTCAATGATACATATAACCTTCTTTTTATTTTCTTCGGCTGAAGGGGTCACGGCTCCAGAGCTATGAGTAGACTGACCATGAATTTCGTCCATTAGGTCTACAATGAAATATTAAATTAAAACCTTGGCATCAATTAGAAGGGCATAATTTCATACTAAAAATGTATTAAAATTGAAGAAATTTTAATCGGAAATATTTTGAAACAGAGTTGCAAACGTTTATAATGTACTAGTCCATTTTGTGGTAATAATATTGTTCCTATTTTGTTTTAAAATTGTTCTGTAATTTTAAGTCTTAAAATGCTGGATATTTTATGACAACATTTTAAAAGATGTCGAAAGAACGTTTAGAAATGAACATTTTTTAATTTAATTACAAATATGTATTAAAGTTTATTTTCTTGCGTTGTTTATGACTCAATAATGGCGGATTGGAGATTACATTAACGATACCCTCAAAACTCATTTTAAAAATGTAATTCGTAATATAGGTCAGGGCTTTTTCAGACTTCAGCACGTTACATTAAAGATTGCACTTAAAAAAACAAAAATCTTATAACTGGACATAATTTACAATGGGATTTTAGGATGTAATTTAGAAAACAAGGAGAAACGGTTTCCTAAAAACAAAAATAAAATATTGCTATTTTTAGACTTGCTATTTTTTTCTAAAATTGTGGTAAGATAGTTTGGACCAGACATCAATAAAAGAAAAACCTCACTTCAAAGTCCACACACACTTTTTCGATTTATAAATATAAATAGTTTTATAAAGTCACAAGACCAGTATTTGAGTTAAATGAATGTTTTATCTGTGATAGATGGTTGGAGGGGGGGAGATACACGTTAGTTTTCTTTAAATTGTTTAGTTCTAGAATGGATTTGGTCAATACTCTACAAGAAACTAAATATAAATTTCAACAAAAAAAAACGAAAACAAAAATTGTAAGTCTACTATATAAAGAAATATGACCATTGCAAAAGTTTAATGTTAACATAAACATATCCTACCTGTAGTATAGTTCATATCGCATGGAACTTTTCTATGTTCACACACAACAGTGTACAAAACGTTATAGTCATCATCGGTACAGCCAATGGCTGGCAGGGCTGACCTGAAGGACATCAACGTGCTACAGGCTCTGTCAGGGTCAGTCTCCATACTGGCCTGCTGTCTGGCAGCGTTTCTACACTGACCCTCGGTCAGTTGAGTGTTGACGATGCAAAGAACCAGCGCTTTACCTTCTTCTACGGACTGAATGGAGTCTCCATCATTGCTGGTACTGACCCCACTACCAGTGTTAGTAGTGACGCCACTTCCTGTAGTGTCTGAAAATAATAACATTGTTAACCAAACATATAAGTATTCTGTACTGTTATTTGTTAGAAAAATGTATTCTCATTTTGTTATTCTTGTTTGGTCTAAAATGATTATATTACAATACTTTAATTTTTCAATGGGTTCAAGGTTTTAATATGTTGTTTTTATATTTTATAAAGTTTTTAAAGAAAACCATATTTATTTATTTTGATGTAAACTTTTAGGCTTATAAGCCCTCTGATCTTAAAACATATCGGCCCTTGTTTATCGATAACTCTCCTCGATTTTTCCGTTAGATTTATACGGTAAAAGAAAGCAGCAATAAATTTGTGCATCTTTTGTGAAAAGGTTTAGGGGGTCTTTCATTTATTACGTAACGGGGTACCTTTTTTTCAGACGTTATTTACATCCCCACCTCTATGTGTTACTCTTCTTGCTACGATGTTTTAATACTTTGTTGAAAAATACTCCCATACACACACACACACACACATATGCAAAGCCGTTTCTTAATAATTCAACGACCCTATATTATGTTAATTTGGAAAGGACATAATACATCTTACTGGAGATACGTTTGTCACATTGTTCGAAATATTATAGCAACGGCATAAATACACAAACACACACACACACACACACATCACTAAATGTCTGTCTTACAGAAACTTGGCTATCTGTCTCACCTGTAGTTTGTTCCAGACTACATGGAACATTTTGTCTCTCACAGACAACAGCGTACAACTTGTCATAGTCTGATTCTCTACAACCAATGGCTGTCAGCCCTGACTTGAATGTCTTCAACATGGAACAGGCTGAAGCAGGATCGTTTGAGTTTTGGGCATTCATTCTGGCTGTGTCCCTGCACTGACCAGGGGTCAACTGAGTCTCAATGATACACAAAACCTTCTGTCTAAAGTCTTCTGCCGACTGACCTGAAGTGATTAAGCCTTGAGTAGATTCGCCTTGAGTCACAACTCCTTGTTACATGAAATCAAACATTTTGAAACAAAATCAATCAATATTTTTAAACAAAATCAATCAATATTTTTAAACAAAATCAATCAATATTTTTAAACAAAATCAATCAATATTAAAAAAAAACAATATTTTTAAACAAAATCAATCAATATTTTTAAACTAAATCAATCAATATTTTTAAACAAAATCAATCAATATTTTTAAACAAAATCAATCAATATTTTCTAGAAGGAATTTTGTAAAAAATATTTGAGCACTTTTTTCGTTTGATTTATTTTTCTTCAGTTTTGAATTTTTATGTTTTCCTTAAATTTTTTTTTTTTAATATAGATTTATTTTGACATCGCGATATATATTCAAGTTAATTAGATCAAATGTAGTATTCACCGACTTTTTTTAGTTCAAGATTACACATTGAAAATTCACCATAAAAAGATGAATTTGTTCATTGAAATTGTTCATTGAAATTTATTGTCCATTGAAATTGGCTGGATGAAAGAAATGATGACACAGCGCCAAATGAAATAAAACCAAATTTACTACTAAAAATCTACGTTGTGAAATCTAGAGAATTGTGATTGTTTCCCATGCACATTTAGAATGTTTTAAAATGACATACACACCAAATGACTTCTTTTTTTCACGGTGAAGTAAAAAAAAAAACAACGTTCAACAAATATTAGTTTTCTTTAAAAACACAATTACCGTATTTCTGTTAGATCCCACCATAAAGTAACAAAATAAAGTTTACTTGTAAACATTGTAAGGTTTTTGAACTTTTGTCCCCGTTTTGTCTGTCTGTCTGTCCGTCCGTCATCACCCTAGATCTCAACAACCATAAGTTCTAGACCCATGATGTATATATCATTTTGTAGGTCTTGGCCTGCCAAGAAATGACTTTTTTCCATTTTGCGATCTGACCTCTCAGGGCCGTAAAAGGGGCCTTAGAACAGTTTTTTACTATATAAGCTATATTAATAAAGGAGCGCTATATCTCAGCAACTATAAGTCCTAGACCCATGATGTATATATCATTTTGTAGGTCTTGGCCTGCCATGTGTACATCAAAAGTTCATTTCGCGATAGAACCTCTGAGGGCCGGGCTTCAGGGCTCCTAAGGGGCTTATATATCATATATACACCTTGTACGTTCAATAACCCGTTCATTTGGTGCGAAATACTGCAGCACGTAGTTTCACCAAGATTTATTAAGAAACTCATCAAATGAAATAGTAAGCTTGTGTTCTGAGTTTAATTGAAAGTATTAGAGCTATGCAACAATTGACGGAGTTTTCGGACGATTAAATGACTATAATTTAGAATGTTTTCAATTATGAGTCCTATTTCAGTAACCACAAACCACTTGTAGTTAGATTTAAGAGACAATAATTTTTTTCAAATATAAAGAAACGTCTTTATAATTTTTTTTTTACAAATATATGCATTACACAATTGAATTCATAAACATTTCCAAAATTTACAAATATTTACTGAAAGCTAACAAACGTACTGATACATAACACGAAAATGCGCTAACACGTCCCGTGTCCAGAATGGAACAGGCTTAATTGCTTGTTTTAGTACGCCGCCATTTCCAGGAGTGACCTAGCCACTGGTACATTTAAAAAAGTTTAAGTTTTAAAATTCTTAATAATATATAACTAGACTGTGTAAAGCAGGAGGCAGCTAAGAACACATTGTTAACATTATAGAGTAAAATATATATAACAATAGAAAATAGATAGGATGATTCATCAATTCAGACATGGCAGTGTATACAAAGAGACCATAACATTTCATCAGTTTGATGTTATCATAAACATATCCTACCTGTAGTATAGTTCATATCGCACGGAACTTTTCTATGTTCACACACAACAGTGTACAAAATGTTATAGTCATCATCGGTACAGCCAATGGCTGGCAGGGCTGACCTGAAGGACATCAAGGTGCTACAGGCTCTGTCAGGGTCAGTCTCTATACTGGCCTGCTGTCTGGCAGCGTTTCTACATTGACCCTCGGTCAGTTGAGTGTTGACAATGCAAAGAACCAGCGCTTTACCTTCTTCTACGGACTGAATAGAGTTTCCATCATTGCTAGTACTGACCCCACTACCAGTGTTAGAGTTGACGCCACTGTCCGTTGATTCTAAAAAAAAGAACGTACATTGTAGACGAGCTCTGATAACGCCTGTCTATTAAATTTATTTTATTGTTGCTTCATTTAATATATCTTTATGGAGTCGGTTAGTTGCAGTGCAGCGATTTATTTAAAATAAACCATTTCATAAGATTTCATTATTATGTTTAATTTTCGTTCAAAAATGCACTTCTTATTTAGTTATTCAACATTACTTTCCTTTGTTACATTTATAATCATTTGATGGACTTGGTTTCAGTAGCTGTTGTTCAATTGGATAATAGGAGATTTAAAAAGAAGTAATTTTGATTGTTTCAACTTGATAGTTTTTGCAGTAAATTATCTTTTTAATCCACGGCTCAGGAATTTCGAAATAATCTTTAGGGCAACAAATGCATTTCACAACTACCTATCGATCGACTACTACCTACGATATGTGAACACTTCAACTCATATTCCATAATTTGATAAATAATTAGGCTATTTGATAATTGTTTTTTTTTTAAGTTCATTATCTCAATGGCAGGTGAATTAAGGTGGGAGAAAAGGGTGAGCATATCGAAGGAATGGTTTTCTCCCATTTAACTAGAAAATGTTTTAAATTAAGATTGTGTGCGCTATTTATCAGAGAATTACAGCAGTATTGTTTTATCATTTCGGGATGAATGTCATACTCAAAGACGATGGGAGAGATGGTGGTGCGATATGACGCTCCACTGTCAACCTGAATGTTCCAGGTTTAATTTCCAGTGATAATTTTTCAGATCATAATCGTTCCCTCCATGTCTCCCGTAGTGCCTCCATGACGATGCAGTATCGGTTATGGTGGGGATGAAAGAAAGGCGCTACAAAAATAGTCCCAAAATGATTTATATAGGATCTAAGAGATAAACTTCTCGTCCTTACATGGACTTCACAGATGGTGACCGACATATTCATACTGCATGCAATCACTACGGCTTTAAACTTTATACAATAAATACCATGTTCCATATTCACACTTCATTCGATAGCTGCAATTAAGCCAGACAATAAACTAATACGTATCTCACCTGTAGTTTGTTCCAGACTACATGGAACATTTTGTTTCTCACACACCACAGCGTACAACTTGTCATAGTCTGATTCTCTACAACCAATAGCTGTCAGCCCTGACTTGAAGGTCTTCAACATGGAACAGGCTGCAGCAGGGTCATTTGAGTTTTGGGCATTCCTTCTGGCTGTGTCCCTGCACTGACCAGGGGTCAACTGAGTTTCAATGATACACAGAACCTTCTTTTTATTTTCTTCAACTGACGGGGTCACGGCTCCAGGGCTATCAGTAAACTGACCGTTAGTCTCAACGTTTGTTATTTCTGAAATGGTCATTAATAGCTTGTAAATTTAACATGTAGTTTATTTTTTAATACATTTTTAGTTTGTAATGTATCGTTCAAAAAGTGTATAGTATTTTAATCCTTATTTGTAATAAGTCTTGTTAACGTTTTTTCATTGAACGCTCTTTTTTCGTTTATGCAAGTGTGAACAATAACCTAGACAATATTGTCACGTCTGAATATCTTTGAATATGTAGTAATATCCGTAGTAATATCGTTACCATTCTAATAAGTATACACAGAAAAAATGTTTATAATCTCTAGTTAATTACAGAATTGATATAGCGACATGCTAACTAACATAAAAATAACCAAAGAGTACATCAATAAACCAAACTAGAATATGATTGATAAAAGATATAAAATAAATTATGTCCTCTGCAAAATTTAGTCACTTTCAATATAACATAATATTATCTAGGCTATAATCAAAAGTAATATTAAATACTAAATTAGCGACCATGGGTCATTTATTAGCTGGACATTACAATTTAATAAATGTTGAAATTCTGTATTGTCAAAGAAGTTGATGTTACTATGCAGGTAATTGCTGTGATGTTTAAAATATATTTCTGTCCATGAAAGTTTCGTATTTTGATGTTTGTGTCTGTGGATCATTTAATTTTGTGTTTATTATTTACAGGTTTTGTCTTACACATTTAAAATATAAAAACTTTGATTACGTTTACTGTATATAATTACATATCCTACCTGTAGTATAGTTCATATTGCAAGGAACTTTTCTATGTTCACACACAACAGTGTACAAAACGTTATAGTCATCATCGGTACAGCCAATGGCTGGCAGGGCTGACCTGAAGGACATCAGCGTGCTACAGGCTCTGTCAGGGTCAGTCTCCATACTGGCCTGCTGTCTGGCAGCGTTTCTACACTGACCCTCGGTCAGTTGAGTGTTGACGATGCAAAGAACCAGGGTTTTACCGTCTTCTACGGACTGTATAGAGTCTTCATCATTGCTGGGACTGATCCCACTACCAGTGTTAGAGTTGACGCCACTACCAGTGTTAGAGTTGACGCCACTGTCTTTTGTTAATAAAAAAGATAACAATGTAGACCAGAACAGTAAAGGTCTTCTTTTTTATTTAATATAAGTGAAAATAACAAATGGATTTTGTATTGGTGCAATGAAAGTTGTCAATTGTTTATGTACAACTACGTCATTCAGCCTTAAACCCTTTTTCAATTTATTATTAATCAATTATAATTTTGTTATATAAAATAAAATTTTATATTTCAAAGTTTAGGATTTTATAAATCTTTGATCGAGAAAAACAAGTTCGACTGAAGAAAGTTTAAATTAGTTGACTTGCTTTAAAATATATTTAAACTAATGCAATTTATAAAGACTTTTTATAGTGGCAAAATGTTGGGCACTTTTACCACATCAATCTAGAAACAATGCCACAGTCAGATGTAATAATATATCTGATATATGTATACATCATGCGATGACATTCATATGTCACATTAGGCAATGACCTCCATTTCAACACTTTTGAGATGACTGCCCTATTGACATTATGTGTAGACTTCAATAATGAAATATAATGGGATGATCTCAATACTGACATAGAATGGGATGACTTCAATACTGACATATAATGGGATGACTTCAATACTGACATATAATGGGATGACTTCAGTACTGACATATAATGGGATGACCTCAATACTGACATATAATGGGATGACTTCAATACTGACATATAATGGGATGACTTCAGTACTGACATATAATGGGATGACTTCAATACTGACATATAATGGGATGACTTCAGTACTGACATATAATGGGATGACTTCAGTACTGACATATATAATGGGATGACTTCAATACTGACATATAATGGGATGACTTCAATACTGACATATAATGGGATGACTTTAGTACTGACATATAATGGGATGACTTTAGTACTGACATATAATGAGATGACTTCAATACTAACATATAATAGGATGACTTCAATACTGAAATATAATAGGATGACTTCAATACTGACATATAATGGGATGACTTCAATACTGACATATAATGGGATGACTTCAATACTGACATATAATGGGATGACTTCAATACTGACATATAATGGGATGACTTCAATACTGACATATAATGGGATGATCTCAATACTGACATATAATGGGATGACTTCAATACTGCCATAATGGGATGACTGTCATATTTACATACAATGTGATTATTCACATACTTGCACAGCATGTCATAACATACATTCAGACATTTGTCATGAATAATATCTGTCTCACCTGTAGTTTGTTCTAGACTACATGGAACATTTTGTTTCTCACAGACCACGGCGTACAACTTGTCATAATCTGATTCTCTACAGCAAATGGCTGTCAGCCCTGACTTGAATGTCTTCAATATGGAACAGACTGCAGCAGGGTCATTTGAGTTTTGGGCATTCATTCTGGCTGTGTCCCTGCACTGACCAGGGGTCAGCTGAGTTTCAATGATACACAGAACCTTCTTTTTATTTTCTTCAACTGACGGGGTCACTGCTCCAGGGCTATCAGTAAACTGACCGTTAGTCTCCTTGTTTGTTTCCTCTGAAATTGAACATTTAACATCAAACATTGGCTGGCAGTTTAAATGATCTACATATACTATCTGTACCCTGCAAAACCTTTGCATAGAGTTATATCCCCTTAGGCTTGATCGGTTGGGTGGGTTATTTTTGGTTTCGGGCAGATCTGATTTTTTTTATTTTAAACTGGAATACTGTTGTATTAATTCTTTGCTTTCGATTGAAAGCAGAACCCAAATCGCTATTAAATTTTTAGATTTGAATATTATTTTTTTAATTCGCCATTTTTCATTTTTTTAGTATTTTCTCAATTTTTTTTAATTTTGTAGATAGAAATATTTTAAAACCATCAATACATGTTTTCTTCATCAATCGCGCTTCGTATTTTCATCCTATGAGCTGATAGTTAATCTAAATCTACTATTTGAAAAAAAAAATGGATTCAAAACCATTCAATGTTAAGGAAATTTATTTCATACATTGTAGTCGAAGTTAACCAAAGACGTTTATTAATTATAGAAAATCACTACTATATAAAAATTGAAACTATATGGTAATTGTGTCCATGAAATTTTTATTTTAAAGTGTTATATTTGAGGTAGCAGTTTTTGGGGATTAGTACTCTGGTTTATTCCAATACTCTAATATATTAAAATGCAGATTACTATGACTTAAAACAATAAATTATCCTACCTGTAGTATAGCTCATATTGCAAGGAACTTTTCTATTTTCACACACAACAGTGTACAAAACGTTATAGTCATCATCGGTACAGCCAATGGCTGGCAGGGCTGACCTGAAGGACATCAACGTGCTACAGGCTCTGTCAGGGTCAGTCTCCATACTGGCCTGCTGTCTTGCAGCGTTTCTACACTGACCCTCGGTCAGTTGAGTGTTGACGATGCAAAGAATCAGCGCTTTACCTTCTTCTACGGACTGAATAGAGTCTTCGTTTGTATTAGAAGTGACCCCGCCGTTTGTATTAGAATTGACTCCACTGTTAGTATTTCTATTGATGCCACTGCTTGTTGTGTCTGAAAAAATATGGGCAACTATCCATTAATTTATTTAACAATATTTTTTTTTATTCAATTAAAATAGCTAACAATAGCCAGATGTTTTTTAATGCCAAATATTTCATTTGAATTTTTTTTAAGATGATTTTTATTGTTTGTTTTTTCTTTATTGTTTCATTATAACTATCCATGTTTCATTTTCTTCATAAATCTTTCATCCATCATTTCTTGTTCGTTAGATTTAGTCAATATAAAGTCATACATGTTAATACTTTTCATCTATGACACACGTTTATTAAATAGATTTGTATCAGCAGTACATGGCGGCAAGACGAATGCCACATCTGTGCTCAGTAAACCTGCAAACAACCTGAAAACATTCGGAGTACTTGCTACAGAAAAAACTTGTGATTGAATCGACAGACATATTTATAAGCGAAATGCTGACAGACAATTATTACGAGCAACATATTAAAAATCACGTAATGAACGTTATATGATATTATTTCGACATATAACATTCCATAATTGACATACTACATATCATAGATAAATATTACTTACAAGCTGTCAATCTCACCTGTAGTTTGTTCCAGACTGCATGGAACATTTTGTCTCTCACAGACAACAGCGTACAACTTGTCATAATCTGATTCTCTACAACCAATGGCTGTCAGCCCTGACTTGAATGTCTTCAACATGGAGCAGGCTTCAGCAGGGTCATTTGAGTTTTGGGCATTCATTCTGGCTGTATCCCGGCACTGACCAGGGTTCAACTGAGTTTCAATGATACACAAAACCTTCTTTTTATTTTCTTTAACTGACGGGGTCACTTCTCCGGGGCCGTTGGTGAAGTGGCCGCCTTTCTCCTCGTATGTTCTTTCTAAAATCAAACATTTATTTCTAAGAAATTAAATAAAATAAATAACTTGGAATTTTAAAATTATTATTTGTAAATATTTTATTGTGTAAATTTTATCTAATTTTTATTCAATGTTTTTTATTTTCTCTTTTGATCTCACTTAATATGATTTTAAGAAAAATTAAACTTCAAACATTGACCTATAAACGGATCAAAGTTTTCTTCGGAATTTAAAGGTTCAAAGAAAGGCAAGAAACTAAAGATTAAATAATGTATGAGACTGTTAATTTTTCAGAATTTTTTTTTAAGAATAAATTAATTTTAATGAATTATTCATTTTCGAAATTACTCAAATGTTTTTTTAAGTATTTCTTTGCAAATGTTTAAGTTATTTACTTTGTGAAAATTGTATGAACTTTTTAAAAAAACAAGCAATTTAAGTCTTTTTCGTTTCGGACAAAAGACATTTTACAGCATTATCGTGTACGCAGTGGCTACGGTTACGCCGGACGAAATCCGTATTTTTTTCCGGGTTACAGCCATAGATATTGCTCCACGCGTATGGGTTTTGATAAATAGAGAGGGAAGTAATCATGTTGAATAACTGTTACAAAGATAAATAATGATTACGCCCCTTTGATTAGCTTTTATTATTTATATTTAAAATAGAAGCAAAAAAGGTACCTAAGAAACTCTTATATTCGGCCTTGAGAGGTCAGATCGCGAAATGGACTTTTGATGTACATTTGGCAGGCCAAGACCTACAAAATGATATATACATCATGGGTCTAGGACTTATGGTTGTTGAGATCTAGGGTGATGACGGACAGACAATAGAGCATTTTTTTTCGAAAATGCTCTAAAAATGACGTGTTATCAATGTTTGGATAAGTCGCTTGAAAATCAGATTTTATTTTTAAGAGTTCATAATCCATCAAAAAAGGTTGATATTTCAAAATAGAGTGATATAAATACTACTGCTGTGTTTACAAGACTATACAAAAAATAAAGCTTTTGACATATTTCTTTAAATTATTGCTATGTAGGTATAAGAATAAAATCATTAGACTACAAAATTTAAATCATATTTATATATATAAAATCTCAAAAGGACTTCATGATGTGTTTGATTTTAGAACTAATAAAGTTTTCTCTAAAATTACTTTAATTGTGTTTGCATAATAAGTGGATATCTCCTCCCAGATGTTTTAGTTCAGGCATTATTTGTCGTGGAGTTGTATACAGAAGTTTTGTTCTTTTAGTATACAGGGTTTTTGCACTATTACTATACAGAGATTTATCTCAATAGTATACAGAGGTATTGTTATAACTGTATATTATCCTGCACTTAAAATATTAAACGCGGTTTTCTTTTTCTTTGTGCTTTGAGATAAACAATGATAAGTAAACTGCATATAATAATAGATATTTTGCCTATAGTATAGTTTGAAAACCAAAGAAGCATGTACATTTGTATAAGTTTAACTTAGTCCTCCATAAAAAGAAATATGACCATTGCAAAAGTTTAAGGTTAACATAAACATATTCTACCTGTAGTATAGCTCATACCGCAAGGAACTTTTCTATGTTCACACACAACAGTGTACAAAATGTTATAGTCATCATCGGTACAGCCAATGGCTGGCAGGGCTGACCTGAAGGACATCAACGTGCTACAGGCTCTGTCAGGGTCAGTCTCCATACTGGCCTGCTGTTTGGCAGCGTCTCTACACTGACCTTCGGTCAGTTGAGTGTTGACGATGCAAAGAACCAGCGCTTTACCTTCTTCTACGGACTGAATGGAGTCTCCATCGTTGCTGGTACTGACGCCTCTGTATTTGTTGGTAGTGACTCTACTGTATTTGTTGGTAGTGACTCTACTGTATTTGTTGGTAGTGACGCTTCTTTCTCTTCTGTCTGAAATATATGGAAATTTATAAACAACTCTATTTGGTGTCTATTATTTTTTATTTAATGTTTAACATATTGTTGATGTTACCTTTTTTTTGTAAAATACATCACTTTTTTTTTCTTTTTCGTTTACTTAATAATAAAATGATGATTGCTAGAGAGCAGACTGAGACTAAGTCTCAGCCCGCAGTAATCACTGAAAGAGAGAGAGAGAGAGAGAAAAGGCTCAGAATGTAGTATATAACTGTTGATTTAACAACGTAAACAACAATGTGTAGGCTTTTGTAGAGCACTCTCTACATTCCAACGTATATACAACTGTGGCCACAGTTGTAACAAACACCACGGGGGATAATTTTAATCAGATTTCATGTTGGATTTAAATCTGCGGTTTGCTGACTGAGACCCACAACTTAACTGACTATGAGTCTGAGTTGGTGCACGATACCTTACAGCGAGTCTGAGTCTGTTACTTCACTGACATTGAGATTGATTTGGAGCCCTCAGTCTCATGGGGCAGTGCGTCTGTGTCATACTGAGCATCAAAATACAACATTGATGATATCAACTAACGAAATAAATCTCAAAAACTGTCAGCGCCCATGAATGGCGACATTTCAATAGTCATGTCAGAGGATAGCAAAGTAAAGCTGAAAACATTCATTGATCGTCCATCTCTGAGTTTGGGAGGTTGAGAAAATGGTGATTGAAGTTATCGAATGACCGGCTTTGGTACTTAGAGGACAAGGAAAATGTTAGTAGAAAATACTGAAAGGCCGTCTGTTGGGTTGAGAAGCCAATGAAAATGTAACTTGAACTTATTGGATGATTGTATTTGAGAGGTTCCATGCAAGGAAAAGAAAAATTTTAATGTCCTAATTTTGAGAAGTTGAGGCAAGAAAAAGGTTAATTGAAATTACTGAAAGACCTTCCTTGTTTTGTTCTTGGTTTTATTTTTATTAATTTTTTTTGAGGGTGTTGTGGATAAAGATTTTGAACGGTCGTGTCTTATTATGGCAAGTAAATGGGTATGAAAAGGTGACTTGAATGGCCGTCTCTTGGTCAGTGAGAGAAAAGTGTGATTTTAAGTCACTGAATGACCATTTCATTGCATGCAGACGATTAACGTCCAGTGTATAGTTATAGTAGCCTTAAAAATAGTCAGTCATCGGACAGTAGAACAGATGTATACATGTTATGGTAGCTGCTGTAAAACAACATAGAATTTATGAATGGAAAAATAAAATTTTGACATGGCTTAGTTAATAGTAGATTGGGTTAGTTAATAGTATGTTGGTTTATTTATTAGTATGTTGGGTTAGTTAATAGTATGTTATGTTAGTTAATAGTATGTTGGTTTATTTATTAGTATGTTGGGTTAGTTTATAGTAGATTGGGTTAGTTAATAGTATGTTATGTTAGTTAATAGCATGTTGGTTTATTTATTAGTATGTTGGGTTAGTTTATAGTAGATTGGGTTAGTTAATAGTATGTTATGTTAGTTAATAGTATGTTAAGGTTAGTTAATAGAATGTTAGGTTAATTAATAGCATGTTTGGGTTAGTTAATAGTATGTGGGGTATATATTTATGCTTAATCAACTTAATTTAAAATGTTGAATTATTAAATAAATGAGTTCATTCACTAAACAGCATAAATCTGATATTAGGTAAATTAGGTACCCCAAACAATCTTTTCAACTCAACTACTCCATGACTTTTTATCTTCCTAAGATAGCTGCTGTAAGAATTCAGCAACTCACAAACGATGATAATTATTTGTGGTTATATATTAAACATTATGATTGATTCAACGTTGCTTTTTTCACATTACTTGGGGGGGGGGGTAAAGATTCATGTTAGATATCAATCAATCGATTCTAATATAATTTCATCCACAATTTCCAAACTTATAACACACCTACACACTTAAACTTGTATTAATATAACAAATGTATTAAATAAAAATTGCAGAATAATTATCACAATTATGAGATTTTATTACCAGAAAAATGACAATTTTTACAATTTTCCTCAATGTCAATGGACATAAACTAAATAGACAAAATATATATACTTGAAAACTTATAAAACTTTAACCCAATCACCTACAATTCATGGTAGTTCAACTTACTTTAAGAAATGTACATTTTAAATATTTTCATTTAATAGAATATAATAAAAGATTGATTCATAAATACATGAGTCTATTATGAAAGTCATGCGCCATTAGCTTAAAGTAGTTCCGATTAGGCTATAAAATCTGCATCAAACTAAACATAATTCAATTTGAAGTTGAACAAAAAATTATTGAATAAAAAACAAAGTAATTAAATTAAAACAAGACAATCATTGAACAAATTAAAAATAAAAAATTGTATCGTAGTAAACAGACTTCCCTGACATTTTGAAAAATGGGTCAAGTTGTCATTTTCCGGATAACACAAAAATCATAGTTGCACAATCAATCTATAAACTACAATCTACCAACTAAAAAACAACATAAAATACTACCACGGCTGATGCTAGTCAATTTTTTCTACAGCTGGACTTTTTTAGAATTAGGTAAAAGAGACTTGAATTCTAAAAAGACTAAAGTAGAATGTTTTCTTAAATTATTAATTTTTCTTTGAAACAAAACTTTTGAAACATTCGATATGTTATAATTACTTTATAATTGACGAAGTTTATCATACAGGTAAAAATGAGTGCATTGTCCCTTCGTTCATTTTTGCACAAATTGTTATCTATTTATCTTTTGATAATTTTCTACTTTGAGTGCCGAAAAAAAAATACTTGATAAATTGCATCGCGAACAGCCGTAAACAAAACAGTCTACTACTATTACTCCATTGGTCTTTCTAAAAGTAGGTAAAATAATTGAATAAATTAAATTACATAATTTTTAAAAAATTCCTGTGGAATATTTATATATATACTGATAGTCATTGAGTTAGTAAGTTAACAGATATCTAAGATAAATAAATTTTTCATTTCCGTGTTCGACACAGGCCAGTGTGGTCAGTTTGGGTCACCTATTACATATGATTACAAATAACCTATTGACCTGAAGGATATGTCTGATTACAAGGTATCTCTTCGTGTTCGCACACTGCTCTGTGCAGTATCTCGAAGTCTTTTTCAGTGCAGCCAACTGTGGACAGGCTGGACTTGAAGGCCTCAAGAGTGGAACAAGCTGTGGTGGGGTCGTGTCCGTTCTCCGCCCTCTCCATGGCCGTATCTCTGCACTGACCAGCGGTCAGATGCTCGCTAATGATGCACATCATCATCTCTTTGGTTGGCGCTTCAGACTGGACCTCGTTATTAACAGTAGAACGGTTAGGTCTGTTTGCTGAGCCTTAAATGGACATGTGTTAAAAGACTATAATTACATGTGTTAAAAGACTATAATTACATGTGTTAAAAGACTATAATTACATGTGTTAAAACACTATAATTACATGTGTTAAAAGACTATAATTACATGTGTTAAAACACTATAATTACATGTGTTAAAAGACAATAATTACATGTGTTAAAAGACAATAATTACATGTGTTAAAAGACAATAATTACATGTGTTAAAAGACTATAATTATCCGTGGTTATAAGTGGTTATATATTTATAAAAGTGTTTGTTTATGTCAGTAATGTATTAAACATATCTTGCAAGAATCAGTTCAGGATACTTTCCACACTTCATTGGGCATAAATTCAACAATTATTTTTTTCAGTTAACACAAGTTGATATCTCATACATAATACTTTTTTCTACTACCAGAAACTTTCATAAAAAAGAAAAGTTCTCTCTGGCTCTGAAGTGCCACTGGGGCAGATGAAGAATAAAAATAATTTGTTTTTGTAGCCACGCCCAGGTGCCTTTACTTCCCCACCTTTAGGACAGGCTTCCATTTGGTTCAAGTGAGACTCCCATTTGGTTCAAGTCAGGTTCCCATTTGGTTCAGTGAGATTCCCATTTGGTTCAGTGAGATTCCCATTTGGTTCAAGTGAGACTCCCATTTGGTTCAAGTCTGGCTCCCATTTGGTTCAAGTCAGACTCCCATTTGGTTCAAGTCAGGCTCCCATTTGGTTCAAGTCAAGCTCCCATTTGGTTCAAGTCCGGCTCCCATTTGGTTCAAGTCAGGCTCCCATTTGGTTCAAGTCAGGCTCCAATTTAGTTCAAGTCAGGCTCCCATTTGGTTCAAGTCAGACTCCCATTTGGTTCAAGTCAGGCTCCCATTTGGTTCAAGTCAGACTCCCATTTGGTTCAAGTCAGACTCCCATTTAGTTCAAGTCAGGCTCCCATTTGGTTCAAGTCAGACTCCCATTTGGTACAAGTCAGACTCCCATTCATAATTTTGTTATTATTTTATTAATTTTTATCCGCTAAATCAACAGATATCAGCTTTATTTTAGCTTTACGTAGTATTATTTGCTATATTTTAAAAATGTAATTAGTATCTCATTGATTGACCAGTCGAATGTCACACTTGACCAGTCGTATGTTACATTTATAACACAAATATGAAAGCTTTATTTTTTTAGAGGAACAGAATAAATGGATCAAGAAGTATTTCTAGCGGAAGTAAAGAGATAAATATACCTGGGATCGTTCATACATCGCACCTTGATATTTGCTGAATACGATCAAAGGGGGTCACAAGGAAGGAGTGCATCGGAGAGGCCGTCGTAGGAAGAAATGACAATATGACATTCAGAACTGAATATGTCCAAAAATCCTGGCAATGAGTTGGAACTTCCGCTATCGTATCCCTGCGCTTCTCCCACCCATAATACCCTTCCCATCTCCGACGACAAAATTGGTTCAGAGATAAATTAATAAAAAAAAATAACGTCTTTTCAACGGAATAAAGTGACGCATTATGCAATGACCCAAAAAGTATCAGTGTATGATTATAATCTGTGTAAGTATCAAGTGAACCGTTGCAAGACACGCACTGTCTCACCTGTTGTATAGGTGCTGTCACAATGTACTTCCTTATGCTCACACACGACTGAGTGAAGTATGTTGTAGTCAGCCTCTGTGCAGTTGATTGTAGGCAAACTGGACTTGAAGGCCTCCAGGGTGGAACAAGCTGTGTTAGGGTCGTGGCCGTTCTCTGCTCTCTCCAGGGCCGTTTCTTTGCATGGTCCCGGGGTCAACTTTGCCCTAATGATGCACATAATCTGATCTTTGCTAAGGCCTTGGCCTTGTGCCTGATCCGTGTTTGTGTTTGATTGAACCACGCCTTGATGTGAATGGGTGTCTGAACCTGTAAAGTATATGTGAAGAACAGGGGAAATGTGGTGAAATAGTGGCTATACTGATGAAATGATGGTAATATGTGATATATTTTTGGTGAAATGTAATGAATTTGTGATGAATATGTGGTTATAAGGGATGAATATATGGTTATAAGGGATGAATATGTGGTTATACGGGATGAATATGATCTGAAATGGTCTGAAAATAAAGAGTGATCTGGTGTGCGTGTATTAAACATAATCTAAGTGTGTAGATCAGCGTATAGGGTCTACCATAGTTGTTCGAGGATTTATCCTTCCTGTAGGAATCACCGCCCCTGGTGACGAGTGCAGCAGCTGCCACCAATGGGATCAGAGAAATGGTAAAGATAGATAGATGCATTGTACTGTTTCCTATTGCAGATTTGACTGAAATGAAATTAAAAAAAAAAAAAACATACATTCAAGATCAAAATTTTCAAAGGGGGTGGTAAATACATATATGATATAGAGGCTTTTAGTTCGTCTGTTCCGTGTATCTCATTTGGCAAAAGTGCTCACCAACAACTTGTGATCCGTCACGGTTTGTAATAGTACTCGTTTTAAAAAAATGTACTACACATATAAGGTGATATTCCTTATTACTAATTAGATATATACAGGCAGTAGTGAAAGAAAGGTACGACGGTTTGTGCAGCCACACAGGGCGCCATCCTAGGAAGAGCACTTTTCAGATTGGGAGTTAGGCAACAAAGATAACTCGCACAGGCGCCATGGTGGCTCCCTGTCATTGAACCGAAATAATATTACGAAGGTTATAAACTAAATTTCTCAATACACATGTAAATCTCAATATACAGAATGTTACACTGTGTTACCGTTTGCTGTTATTATATCTCAATATACAGAATGTTACACTGTGTTACCGTGTGCTGTTATTATATCTCAATATACAGAATGTTACACTGTGTTACCGTGTGCTGTTATTATATCTCAATATACAGAATGTTACATTGAGTTACAGTGTGCTGTTATTATATCTCAATATACAGAATGTTACATTGAGTTACAGTGTGCTGTTATTATATCTCAATATACAGAATGTTACATTGAGTTAAAGTGTGATGTTATTATTATATATGTATTAAGCTCCTTACTTTCACCTGTAATATTTAAAAAGTTCATTAAAAAATGGATAGCTTAGTTTATTGTATCTAATGTGTGGCCTAAATTATATAGCGCTATTATACAAACTAAAAGAAACCAACACATGTTTTTATAGCACAATTTCATTTATTTTTCTTACTTTCTTTACGACCGCTATTTTGCCCGCGTGTTACGCAAATTGTTTAGAATTTAACAGCGGGTGTCGTAGAAAAAATATTGTGCAACAGAAAAAGAAATTCGTTTTTAGTCAAAAATAATCACAATGCCGGGTAGGGAAACTGAGAATTTTGTTTGCAACTATTAAAATCTTCCATAAAGTAGTTTATATTTTGAACAATTTCTGTCTGAAACCATCCCTCATTTAAATTCATTGCATCCAATAAAATTTTCTTTCATTGTTATTTTTGCTTTTTAACTTTTTTTTTCCTATTTTTTTCTTTCTTATTCAACGATTATTATCATTTCATTTGGTGCATTGTGGGAAACATGACAATGACAATTAAAGTGAATGTTAGAATATGATAATTTATTTTTAAATAGATGATGCATATTTCGATATATATTTAAAAAAAAAAGAAGTATTATGATGTAAAATTCAAAGTTTCTTTAATTTATTTATTTTTTACTATCTGTTAATTTTAAAAACTATTCAAAAAAATCTGAAATATTTTTCTTACTATTAAAACTGTTCAACGATTGGAAATAGAGATTTCGCATTACCAAAGGTAATGTCTAATTAGTTTTTACCTGTTTAATTAATGATTAAATTAATTTACCTTTTTTTCCCTCATATCTATTTATATGTCTCCTAAGTACGAATGTTGAAATAACGCATGTATTATTTTTAAAATGTTTCTATAATAAGCAGTATCAAATTTAATAAATAATTACATCAAAATATTTCACCGGACGTTAAAATAGAGACTAACCTTTATTTTAAAAGAACACAATTCAGTAGTAGACTGTTGAATTTACTTTCACAGTGAAAGTTGCTCTGTTCGAATTGGTCTTATTTGCAGGTCCTTATATACACTTTTTCAAAAGTGTGATACTGTTTCGGACTATTTTCCGAAAGAAACCGTATTGCTTTGTTTCGTATGTTTTAATTACTTTGTTTTTAAGCTGACTTCAAACAAAACTTGTTTTGAATTCGCCTTGTAGATTTGATCTCACATTAATTACTTGACAATAGAAGCCTCTATTTTGGAGCGAACGATGCCTTTCCCCCTTTATGATTAAAATAACAAATAACATTTATGTTCATGCTCATTCATAACATTATTTTTGAACTCATATGTGCGCACTGAGTACTGCGCTGTCATGATGTTTTTGTGAATGGATGTGGCCAAATGTAGTGTATTTGGGTAGCAATGGTTGAAAAGGAAACACAACACCTTTGATAAAGTTACCAGTTGACATAAATAGTACTACGCCAATTACAAAAGAAGAAAAAAATATAATGTGTTTACTACGCTTGTAAATTATATGGGTTCACTCCCCTTAAATATCACTTCGGAAATTTCCAGACAAATTTAGGCTTTTTTTACATTTTATTTTGAAATTTCGAAAGAATTAGTAAAGGGCTATTTCCCCGAACAAAATATTTTGATGATAACATTGGTAAATTTCCTTCGTTACTTATATAATCATTATAAAAGGAGAATTTGATTCTGCTTATTACTGGACCGCTAGTACAATATGAGTTATGTGTTTTTGAAGATGGGAGTATGTTATTATAATAAGGAAGTAATAAGTATGTCAGTAACTCAGCAATTATTTTCAAGCGCCTAACCGATCCCTGATGACCTTAATATTTTGCAGTCAATTCTAATAATGATAATAAAGAAATGTTCTAGGTTGTTTTTTTTTTGTCAGGGCTTGCGATCTGAGAGAATAAACTGTTTCAACAGTAGAAGATAACTTGTAACATTTTTTTTTTCAAAATATGTCTTTGTGGATGTATCTGGGTGATTGGGGGGGGGGGTAGGTGCAGGGCCGTTATTATAAATAGGCAGGCTAGGAAACCGCCTCGACTCCCACTTTTAAAGGGCATCTTCCAGTTTTTATATCTAGTAAATACCCAAACATCTTAGAAGTATCTGCATGGGGCCCAGAAGTATCTTTAAAGTATATATCTGAGGCCCAGAAGTATCCTTAAAGTATATGTCTGGGGCCAAAAAGTTCTAAGAACGAGACTGGGTTTTGATGACCGGATCTGTGTATGTGAAGATGTTGATGTGCTATGGTGTGTTGATGTGCGTGTGTGTGCTGTGATCACGTCTTTTTATCCAATGATCTGTGTGAGTGATTGTTTGAGTGTGTTGCATTGCAAGTATGCGCGCGAGTGTGATGGAGTTGCAGGATGTTGAATGGCAAATTGGTATAAATATCTGCGTTTAGATGTGTGTTTGTGTGTTGTGTTGCTTGTTGTCGTACTGCGAAATATGGCAGTGTGTACAGTAAGGTGACAAAAAAAATCAAAGTGCTCGAAATTGGACTCTCAACCCTTTATTGCGTTCCTTTTAATGAAAAAATAAACTCTGCAAAATATTATTCTGATATTTTTATATTTAGAGGTTGCTCAATGAACTTGGAATTATCAGATTTAAGGGTCAACAATAAATAAAAAGAATGCATTTTTATTTTTTTTCTAACACAAACTTTTAATGATGTTATTCAAATTAAGTGTTATTTATATGATTTTATACAATGTTTGATTTCGGAATACTTCACCTGTTGATTGTTCGTGTGTTTTTATTAATGCGTTCACAATTGTAGACTTTCGCATATCTGGAATATGATGTCGATGTTCTTCCACGGTTTGCAAAATATATTGCATTTTGAGTTTCATCTTTTGTTAAAACTTGTGCATAATCTGTATCATTTACAACTTTTATAGAATTAA
Source organism: Bulinus truncatus (assembly GCA_021962125.1). NCBI lineage: Eukaryota > Metazoa > Mollusca > Gastropoda > Planorbidae > Bulinus > Bulinus truncatus. The sequence goes on along the minus strand of JAGDYQ010000028.1, from coordinate 2,995,041 downwards.
TAATTGTATGTGCTTCCTGGTATTCGGTTGCTGTACTCCACGCGTCTGGGTGATTTTCATTCATGAATGCCCAATTTATTCCAAGAAATTCAAATACATATTTTAATCTCTCTGTTACAAAGTCATCTAAGTTCATGCTTACAGTTTTATCCATTAATACTTTGCCTTCAAGCCTTTTTACCTGCTTTTGTTTTTTGACTGGCTTTTCAAGTGCAATTAACCTTTTTTCTTCAGTTTGGTTATCAACACCTTCAGTTAAATACTATAAATGTCATGCAATGGTTTTAAAGGCAGATTCAGCAACATCTTTGTGAAATATTTTGAAATTATTCAATTTCTTAATCAAAGTCAGGTAATTGTGAGGAGCAGATAAAGAGATGGAAACCAATGTTCCCTGTAATTCAAAATTTTTAAAAATCAAAAATCATAGATTTTTTTTCTTCATTTATTGTTAACTGAAATTGATGTCGAAACAAGTAAATTTTAATAAAGTACAGTGCTTTTGCCATACATCATGCTTGGTGCATAGCGCCAGGAGTACGGAAAGTTATTCCGCTTTGGCCTGGAAGAATTTCTCCTAAAAAAAATTAGTTGCAAAAATTCTTTGTAATCGTCGCGAGGTTGTTTTGCTCCTTGCAGCATATTTACAGCAAATTCTACTGTTGATGGTGCAAGCGAACTTTGAGATCTGCATCAGTTAAATGCAATGATTCAGAATTAAGTTTACTCCCCTGATCACGAAATCGTTGAAACAACTTAATCTCTGGACCAGAAGATGCTCCTAACATGTTTTGTAAACATGGGATAAAATCCCTTCATGAACATAGTGTCGACAGGCTGTGTATAATAAAGATTTTCCAATTAATTTCTCCAGCAGGGTACAAGCGCCTGAATGTATACCTGTGTTGCTTGAAGTAGTATTAAAACTGAGTGCCATAATTTTGTGATATGAAATGTTCCAATCTTTTAAAGCTTGTCCAATGATATACAGTGGGTGTTCTGAATTTCGACAAACTTATTTTATTTTTTTTAACTTATTAATTTTCCCCCCAAAAAATGATTTGTATTGTGTATGATGATTCATAAATTAACAAAAAATAAAATATTGATAACATTCTCAACCCAATTATTAAAATAGAACAGATAAATATGAAAAACGTATGAAAAATGTGGATTCGGGTAACCTTGCAAACTTAAACTGCGTTGAGCAACCCCTAAACATCAACGGATTGTCTCCAAAATTTACCAATATATTTTTTTCATTAAATGGATCCAAAAAAAGGTTTAGAGCATTAAAAAAAATTTACCAGGCATTTGTTTGTCACCCAAGTGTACAGATGTGTTGAATTGTATGTGTGGCTTGGTACGTGTAAGTACTATTGAATGAGCACTAAAGTCACGTACTCATAGCATCTAAAGAAGTGTGAGTACTATTGAATGAGCACTATATTCACGTACTCAGAGCATCAAAAGAAGATGGGAGGCGTTACACACAAATTCATAGCTGAATAATTCCTTGAAAACATGTTGAGCCAAAAATGTAATAAAAAAAACTTGTGTTTTTAAACAATGTCTATCTTTAAATAAAGTACAATGCTCTGTCACTTTGTATACTGAAACAATTTTCTGTCTAGGCAAGATTCCTTTGATGTAGATCAAGCTAAACTATCACTTGCTCAGCAGGAGATTTTAGTTTAATGTAAAACATTCACATCTTTCTTTTTTTTTAATATGTAATAGGAAGATTTCCTAATATTAGCCTGGACTCTAATTTTAAAAGTTGATTTTCTTCTAGAGGGAATTTCCCTTTTAATTTTATTCAGGATGGTGGGGTTTTTTTTTCAATTGCAGCGCAACATATTCTGGGTGCAGGATTTTAGGGATAGGTCAAAAACAGGGGTGGACTAATTTTCTGAACCGCGGGCCACAATTGGTTCTTAAATTTAGAAGAATGATCTTACCTAGAGTAGATGGGTTGAATGAATTGTTCACATGAAATAATAAATAATTAACGTAGATTTCATGAATATGTATGAGCGGAGGGGAGCAGAACGCGGGCCAGACCAAACTGCCAGATGTTCGTAAGATACTAAGCTGGTAAAAAAAAAATCCTTAAGCCCGTTAAACAGTGGGTGCGATATAGTTTGTAAAAGAAATAAACAACCAACAAGGAACTTGTGTATTGAAATAGATCAGAGGGAACCATGGGGGAGAGTGTACCATGGGGGAGAGGGTACCATGGGGGAGAGGGTACCATGGGGGAGAGGGTACCATGGGGTGGTGCTCACCATTAGCCTGAAAAACAAAGAATTAAAGTTCAAAGGCGGTTGGTAGTTTATCGGTGTGTGAGTTAAAGATTAAACGAAATACAAATGTGCATGCGCATAGAAAGCAAAAAAAAAACAATTAATATAAAGATGTTATTACACAAAGTATGGACACACATTTGGTGGCAGTGTGTTAGACTGATGGCAGTGAAGTCCCGAGTTCAAGCCTCGGTGAGCGGCTGATGTATTATTGTGTCCAAAGAAGTCAACCCAGCGTATAAATGGTTACTTCGATATGTGTTGGTGGAAAGTAAAGTCGGCTGGGTATTGTACTAGCCACACAATCCCATGGGTGTAGCTGCAGGGCATTGTACTAGCCACACAATTCCGTGGGGTAGCCCTGGCTACAGACACAGTTCAACTCTACTTCAACTCTCACCATGATGGGCTGCATAGGTTTTAATAGGGAAACGTTTTTTTTTTATTTTTTTATAATAAAAAAAAACTAAAAATAAATTAATTTTGGGCCCACGTTATCTATTGATGGCCCTACAGGGCCTATAGCCCACTAAACGAAAGTCGTTTCCCCCAACTACACAGGGCCCTTATCTGATGCACTCATGGCCGAGACCACAGCCTCCCTCGTCGACACACCCCTCCCCCCCTCCCGGGACACCTACCTATCAGCTCATAAACAACCCTTTAATCAACATGTCAGAACAATTCAACAACCCATATGAGGGTCATGCGGAAGTACTTTGCCGTGGACTGTTGACCCAGCGATTTGAATGACTCCATGTCAATTTTCCCCAACCCCGCACGCCACTTCCCCCCCCCCCCCAACCCGCAACACATTTCATCTATCCACCGATCAGCGTTCGATACAAAACAATTGTTATCTACTGTTTATTGTTCGTTGCCATTTATGATGTTGCTGTTGATATGCTGACTGTAATTGTATGCTGACTGTTATTGTATTCAGAGCCGCACCTCCCTTCTGATGTTGCATCTATCTGATTATATTTTTATCTGTTTATACATACAATGTCCTCACAGAAAATAATGAATAATCTCTTCACTGGATCTCTATTTTTTATTACCTGGTACTTTAAATTTGTTTGTTTTTTAAAGTAAGTGCTCAAGTTCATGGTGTTTTTAAAGTAAGTGCTGGAGTTCATGGTGTTTTTAAAGTAAGTGCTGGAGTTCATGGTGTTTTTAAAGTAAGTGCTGGAGTTCATGGTGTTTTTAAAGTAAGTGCTGGAGTTCATGGTGTTTTTAAAATAAGTGCTGGAGTTCATGGTGTTTTTAAAGTAAGTGCTGGAGTTCATGGTGTTTATAAAGTAAGTGCTGGAGTTCATGGTGTTTTTATCTAGACCAGTGAGTCTCAAAATTGTGTATGGAATTCATAATATTTTTCTTGGGATCACAATAAAATTCCTTGTTACTATTTTTCTTTTAACATCAATTAGCTCCAAGATAATCTGTAATTTTTGACGAACTTGACGGGTGGTTCTCATTGATTTTATAATATGGGGATCTTTGAAAAAAAAAAAACAAGGAAACATTTTGCTAGCTACAAGTCTAAAACATAGAGGGTTTGTTTTATTTTCAAAATATCATTTGGCCCGACTATATGAATATGTAAAGCTGATAGTTCAAAGGGTACAGGGTTCAATCCCTGGTAAAACCGAAAACATTCGCCTCTGACTTGGAGAGGAGATGGGTGCCACCAATTCTATAAGCCCACAGAAAGGAAGTTTGAAAGCACAACATATATGTCTGTTGATGTATCCATCTGTCCACAACATATATATATATATATATATATATATATATATATATATATATATATATATATATGTCTGTTGATGTGTCCATCTGTCTACTACATATATATATGTCTGTTGATGTGTCCATCTGTCCACAACATATATATATATATATATGTCTGTTAATGTGTCCATCTGTCCACTACATATATATGTCTGTTGATGTGTCCATCTGTCCACAACATATATATATATATATATATATATATATATATATATATATATGTTGTTATAATCAGTTTAGGCTTTAGAATTTACAGTTGGCACAGAGATGGTATTAATTATCTGGCCACTTAGTTTAGCGGAAGTGGTATAAACAGACGATAATTAAGAGACGATAGATTTTGGTAGAAACAAGTAGACGGACTTGATTATTCATCTCACATCATTTTATACCATGTATGTACTTCCATAGATTGAATAAATAAATATATATATGTTTAATACATAGAAGTCTACTCAGTAATTTATACATGTGATTCGTCTCATACATGTGGAGACTTAATAATATAATAATATACACCAAGTCAAGTTAGTTGAATCATAACTCCGAAGAGGCTGAAATATATACACCTACCAAAAAACAGAAGTGCCACGAAAATAATATATTATACACACAACTATTCTACACACAAAAACTAACTATGACATGAATGGTGGCTGCGGTGAAGTTCCAGAAAGAACATATTATACATAATGGTCGGCTGATGTGAAGTTTGTAATCAAGATGAATGTTGGCACACTAGAAGATCTACATGTTCCTGATTTTTACATCTGTGTTCCATCCACCAATATACAGTACTTTACTATAATATATACAACTATATTTACTTCATTTGTTGGACTTCATATTTTTACTACTGTTGAAACATCGCAACAGCAGTAAATTCATAATAACATTTACATCAGTTCTTTTTACTAAATCCTCGTGTGGGTGAAAAAGAAGGTGAGCCGAAAAATTAGCAGACCTAACCAAATTGTGGCAGACCGTACCGTACCGTACCGTACCAGGAGAGCCATGAAATGACTACACTCTGACCTTACCTATTTACATCTACCGGAGAAGTGAGTCTACACCTTCCGAAACCATACTTTTTACAGCACTCTACACCCGAGATCCGAAGTCCGAAGTAACAAGAAAGGTATTTTGCAGTGATTTCATGTTGTTTAATTATAATTGTTGTTTTATTTGCAAACTATGTCAATTTTATTGTATTAGTATGTAATGTTTAGAAACAATTTTTTTTTTACATCCTTGGTATATAGTTAAATATCTATTTGAAAAGTTCTAATTGCAAAATTAGTTAAATTAAAATAAATATATATTGTTTTCATCTAGATATTTTACTTAAAATATTTGTTTAGAAGTAATTCGTATCGTAAATTTTTTTTTACAAGTAATCTTGTAAAGTTGTATATTTGTTTTCGCTCGTCTAACTCTAAATTTAATTAAATAATATTAACTTGGTCTGTAAAAAATTTTTTTTACATTTTTTAGTAATAGTATATTAATCTTAGAAATATTTTATTTATTGTACGTTTTCATTTGTCGCTTATTATAAGAACTATTTTTACATCAGTAATTTAACTTTATTTTGACATAAAGTTTCATATGAACTCATGATTATTAAAAACTGAAATATACTATATATACAATAAATATAAAAAAACCAATACAACATAAATTAAAAAATTAAGAGATCAATTATATAAATAATTTAATAAAGAAAAATAAATAAATTTTAGAATGGCTGAGCAACCAGGATCATTTGAATTCTATATTAATCAAGGCAAATATGCAGGTCTAACAGGTGATAAACTAGTAAAATTTGCTAATGATAAAATGAAGAGAGCAGAGCAAAATAAAATAGAAGCAGAAAATCGAGCAGACAAAAAGAAAATAGAAGCAGAAAAAAATAGAATAGAAGAAGAAAAAAATAAAAGAGACGCAGAAATACAAGCTGCGAAAAATAAAAAAGCCTGTCATAAAATGCAATAATTGCAATAAAGAATTCGAATCAAGAAACAAATTTAAACAATATTCATTTAAACAATGAAGTATGTTGTAAGGACATAGACAGTCATAGATAATTAGACAGACACATTGTTAGATAGTTATATAGATAGACAATTAATTATTGTATTAATGTAGATGTTAGAGGGAATTCCCTGTAGTACGGTGACGCACCTAATGAACGGGTTATTGAACGGGGGAAAGAAAAGCGAGGAAAGACACAGACGGTTGACGAGGAAAGAGATAGAACATTGTTTTGGTTATTTTTGTTTTGTTTTAAGTTTGAAGAAGGTAGGGGAATTAGGAAGGAACGGAGGAGCTAGGAAGAAGTATTTATTGTATTAAAAGAATGGACAACTGGTATTTATCGTAGAGACATGATTTAATGGTTAATGTTCATTATTGAATAACTAGTTCTTACGATTATTCAATAAAGTGATTTTGGTTAATAACTGTGGGTGTTATGAGCTTGTATAAGTTGTGCAATTAAAGAAAGTAATTAGAAAATAAATATATAAAAGAGACCACCGCATCCATACCCTGACATATGTCATAAAATAGATACATTGAACACCTTAGAAAACACTAATTTAAAAATAAGGGAAAATGATCAGAGTACTGTAATCAATTCAGATCAACAAAATGAAAATTCTATTTTAAAAAAAATTGTACAAGATCAGAGTCGACAAATTCAAACATTAATTCATAGTTTAGAAACATTGACAAGTAAATTTGAAAAATTTGAAAAAAGTATTACAGCTGATGTGACTAATTCATATAACATTCTACATGAACAGTCAAGCACTATAGAAAAAATAATAACGAAAATAGCAGATTCACAATTAACAAATACAAATAACAATCAAGTAAACTTAAACAAAACATCAATAAGCAAGACAACAAGTGAAATTGAAACACAAACAAATACACCTTTGATAAAGAAAATTCATTCAATTTCAAAAACTGCAGAATCATTTTGTTCTGTTATTACAGACACTAATAAACAAAATAGAAATAAAATAGAGTCAACAACACAAAATAGAGACAAACCAATGTGTTTTTTTTGTAAGGATTTTGGACATAAAGCTAATAGATGTACCCTCAAACTGAAAAACATAACTTGTTACACATGTAAGAATTTAGGACATAAACAATCATTTTGTCCATTTAAAACAAGGGACATTGAGACGCATAAGACTAATATCAGATATAAGTACCAACCACAGGATAACAACTTTAGGAATAGACATACACACAATTACCATTCAAATAGGAACACACACAAATAAGTAAATAAATATCAAACAATAAGATATAAAAGAAACAGTAGAAAATATTGTGATGTACCTACATGTACATTCTGTAAGAAAATTGGTCATCTTAAAGAGATTTGTTGCTTAAAATGTAAGATGAAAGGACATACTAAATCAAAATGTAAATCATTTAATGAGAATCAGAAATTTAAACAAATACAGAAACATGACGCAAATAAAAGTCATAAGTGTTGTAAAGAAACACATACAGTATAAATAATAAAATAAATGATATATGTCTATATCAAGAGCAGGATAATATCAATAAACCAATACTATATTTAAGTAGAAAACTGTCAGACACTGAAAGTAGATATTCAGTAATAGAACTAGAATGTTTAGCTTTAGTTTGGACAATAACTAAATTAAGCAAATACTTGCTAGGCAATGAGTTCACTGTGTTAATAGATCACAAACCTTTAGCTAACCTGAATACCAAAGGCATAAATAATGCTAAACTAACACGCTGGTCTTTGTTATTACAAGACTACTCATTTAACATAAAATACATTAAAGGGTCAAGTAACCATATCCCAGATATTTTATCGAGACTCAGTCAGAAATAAGTATATATTTTTTTGAGTAAACACATTGAATTATTCAAACATAGAAAATACTGTATTGGGACAACAAAAATAGATATAATTAATTGGAATAACAAGTATAAATAAATAAATGTTGGAACTATAAATACACATTATATGGATATTGGAATAATTAAAACTAATAACAGTTGTATTTGAAAATAAAAGATTTGTATGTATTGAAAATATAATATATACATGAATAATGATAATGACATTTAAGCTTGTCAAGTACACTATTGTATTGAGTATATTGACTCAAATATATATTTTTAATAATATATATTAAAGAATTCATGTTGATGATTGATGCATAATGTATTTAAAATAGAAATATGCATACTTAATTAAGATGAGAATGAGGAGAGATTGTGTTTAAAATAAAACACATACACTAAACAAGTATAATGTACATGAGAATATGTTGTAAGAATGATTAATTACTCATTCACATTGATGAAAATATTATTGAAGTTTATGCAAAGATTTTATTATGCAATGATTACTAATGCATATTTTATTGAATTTGTTCATTGTTTGAAGTTTATTGTTCAATTTGTTATAAAACTTTTTAAAAAGTTAAATTTTGTTAAATCCAATCAAAGGATTATTGATTATGACATTAATTATTGTCAAGAAGACTTATTAGTCTCAAATATGTAACTTGAACAATTATTGACAAAAGAAGTCAAAGATATGAAGATTGTAATAATATATGAATTTTATAAAATGATGTTTAAATATTTTTTATATGTCAGAAGACATAATGAATTGTACATGATGATTATATTAATATGTCAAGATAAATTGACATGAAAAAGTGCAAAGTTAATATATTCACACTATGTACAATGATGAGAACGACATAAGAAAAATGTCTTATATAATTGATGAGCACAAAATGAATATTGTCAAATCACTAAGGAAAGTGTTATTGACAGAAGACAAAAGAAAAGGTCTTCATAAGAGATGAAAGAAAAATGACTTGTTAGATAAAGCAAGGTAAATAATAAGTTGAACAAAATATTGTTGCAACAGAAGAAGTTTGTCAAAAGACAACATGATATATATTGTACTGAAATAAAATGCTCTCATACAAAAGAAAACAATGATAATGATGTGAAGAAAAGTATGAAAGTGTTGAATATTGAAAATAAATTCATTAAGTGATTATGTACAAAGAAATGACAATTAATAAGTCATAAGGTGATAGAAAATAATCACTATAAAAAAAAGAGAAAAAGGGGAGATAACAATGATAATTAAAAATGCACTTAAAACTTATGAAGAAGTTATGGTACTTGGTACCAACTTAAGTGAATAATCACTTATTATTGTATAAAAAATTTTTTTTGTTTTAAAACTGAATTGATAATAATATTTTTGAAAATTGAATAAATTTTTATGTCAATATTATGATATGCTATATGATGCATTTAAAAATTGAAATATGAGATATAGTATTGACACGAATATTTTTATTAATAAATTTTGTATCATAACTAGTTTGATATTTTGTATCATAACCATTTTGTTTGGCATTTTGTATATAGAACAATAACATGTGTATGGATTATTATTGATATGATGTGATACAACAATTTTTTATTTTTGACAAAAGTAAATTTTATTAAGTTAACGACAGAAAAACTTAGAGACAGAATAAATAACTAAATGTATAACATTTGTTTTTTAAAGGAAAGGGGGATGTTGTTATAATCAGTTTAGGCTGGAGAATTTACAGTTGGCACAGAGATGGTTTTAATTATCTGGCCACTTAGTTTAGCGGAAGTGGGATAAACAGACGATAATTACGAGACGATAGATTTTGGTAGAGACAATTTTATTAAGTTTACGACAGAAAAACTTAGAGACAGAATAAATAACTAAATGTATAACATTTGTTTTTTAAAGGAAAGGGGGATGTTGTTATAATCAGTTTAGGCTGGAGAATTTACAGTTGGCACAGAGATGGTTTTAATTATCTGGCCACTTAGTTTAGCGGAAGTGGGATAAACAGACGATAATTAAGAGACGATAGATTTTGGTAGAGACAAGTAGACGGACTTGATTATTCATCTCACATCATTTTATACCATGTATGTACTTCCATAGATTGAATAAATAAATATATATATGTTTAATACATAGAAGTCTACTCAGTAATTTATACATGTGATTCGTCTCATACATGTGGATACTTAATAATATAATAATATACACCAAGTCAAGTTAGTTGAATCATAACTCCGAAGAGGCTGAAATATATACACCTACCAAGAAACAGAAGTACCACGAAAATAATATATTATACACACAACTAATCTACACACAAAAACTAACTATGACATGAATGGTGGCTGCAGTGAAGTTCCAGAATAAAGCTATGACATATATATATGTCTGTTGATGTGTCCATCTGTCCACAACATATATATATATATGTCTGTTGATGTGTCCATCTGTCCACTACATTTATATGTCTGTTGATGTGTCCATCTGTCCACAACATATATATGTCTGTTAGGGTGTCCCAAAAATGCTCGAAAATTTTTTTTAAATCATTGGTGTCTCACCCCCTGAAATATGTCTCTTGGGTACAATGAGTGAATTGGTGAAGTTATAGCTCATTTGAACAACATTTAGAGGTTCCCCCAAGAGCTTTTAAAATTCCAGTATTAAGCCAACATAAAAATCCAGACGAATCATGGCTCAAATGATTGCAGTTTTTGCATGCCATAGTTGAATAAAATGAAGTTTAAATATACTTATATTTATCTCATTGCTACCATTAACTAGAGTTGAAATTGTGTGATTCTTAATTAGAAAATGTAATAAATGCTAGAAAACATATAAAATACCTAATGTGCAAAATTTAAGCAATGTGCATATTTTTTGAAGATTTAATTTTTTTAAACTAAGCATGCTAAATTGTCAGGCATCATATCACCAAAAGTTGCTGCAGTGCTGGACAGAAAGAACACCAGCATTAGAAAATCAACAATGATACTTGCATCCGCATTCAACGAAGCTGGTGTTCCGACATCTGACACAGTATTTTCCAAGAGAACAATGCATCGTCATCGCAAGCTTTGTCGTCAACAAGCTGCAGCATGTATAAAAGAAGATTATATTCCCTCAAAATCAATTGTACATTGGGATGGTAAGCTATTGCCCGATGTTACCGGACATGTTACCAACAACGGCGATCGATTACCTGTCCTGCTTTCGTCACTTGTCGATGGCACTACAAAGCTTCTAGGTGTTCCCAAGTTAGCATCCGGGTCAGGATGGGTAGCTGCTGATGCAGTATATGAACATATGGAAGTGCGAATGTATGGTCATCAGCATGTGCTTCGACACTACGGCTTCCAATACTGGAAGACTCAATGGAGCTTGCACTCTGTTAGAAGTAGCCCTGGGACGTAATCTATTATGGATGGCATGCCGTCATCACATGTTGGAATTACTCCTTTCCGATGCATTCAATGTTTGTCTTGGACCATCCACTGGACCAGAGATTTTGTTTTTTAAGAGGTTTCGAGAAAAATGGCCAGAATTAAACCACACACCCGAAGCCAGATCCGCCCCTTTGATAATCGTGTCTGATTCGATTAAAGAATTTATTAAATGTCACCTTGAGGTCAGTCATTCATGTGATGATTATTTGGAATTTCTTCTGCTTGCTGCACAAATGGTTGGGTTGGAGGTTGATGTCAGCATTCGCAGACCTGGGCAAGGTGGATGGCGAAAGCAATCTATGCATTGAAAATCGATCTATTGTTTGCAGGCAATGAGACCATCTTTCAGTTAACAGCTCGAGAATTACAAGGTAATCAACGCTTTAATCGGTTTACCATATGTGTTTATCTTCAATCATGGTTTTCATGCAGGCAGGCTCACCGCAGATGCACCAGTGAATGATATCTTGTTGATAAAGCGTTTATACGAATATGATGATGCTGTTCTTCGATCGACTGGATTGAAAATGATGGTGCGTCACTCGTGGTACTTGAGTCCGGAACTGTCGACGCTTGCGTTATTTTAAACCCTTTTGTCGGACAAAGAAAAAACTGGCCTTGTTCGGACAATGCAATCAGAACGTGGACCGCATCTCATAAAAACACTATCAAAAAGTGTTGTTGATTTGCGTGCTTCTACCACATTTTTTGAAACATCCAACATTGATGCCAGTTTTATAGATGTTCCTGTTGAAGCCTGGTCAGATACACCATCTTTTAAAGTTGCAGCAGATTTTGTAAAGAATCTGGCTTGTATCAATGACTCTGCAGAGCGAAGTGTAGCATTGATACAAAATTTCAAATACAGTATCGCCAAGAATGAAGAACAAAGACAATTTTTGCTCCAAGTGGTTGAAAAACATCGGAAAAATTTTGCAGAGTGTAATCGTGAACAGCTGGCTAAAATTTAAATTTGAAGAACTTTTTTAAATTTTTGTCTACCCTACAGTACAAAGTACAACATAAATAGCAGGAATGCTTATTAGCATTTCTTCTTATTATTATTTTTCAAGCAGATTGACATTGATTCAAGAATTAACTTGACAAAATGAATAAAACTTTGTTTTTCATAATTTTTTACTTAAATTTCAAATTTAAAAATATAAACCATTCAAGATTTATATATTTTGTTTCATTTAATATTATAAACAATATTAAGCATCAATTTGTTACTTAATATATCAGTTTCGCATATAATGCAACATTAACGCTGTATTAGATTTGACCGCGAATGATTTTACACCAAAATCTGGAACTTTAAACCTCTTGGGGGACCTCTAAACATTGTCCTAATGAGCTGAAATTTTGCAGGTTAACTACTGTTACCATACAGACATATTCTGTGGGGTGAGACATCAACATTTCAAAACTTCATTTTTTTGGGACACCCTAATGTCTGTTGATGTGTCCATCTGTCCACAACATATATATGCCTGTTGATGTGTCCATCTGTCCACAACATATATATGTCTGTTGATGTGTCCATCTGTCCACAACATATATATGTGTGTTGATGTGTCCATCTGTCCACAACATATATATGTCTGTTGATGTGTCCATCTGTCCACAACATATATATGTCTGTTGATGTGTCCATCTGTCCACTACTATATATGTCTGTTGATGTGTCCATCTGTCCACTACATATATATATGTCTGTTGATGTGTCCATCTGTCCACTACATATATATGTCTGTTGATGTGTTTATTCGTTCCCCCATTAGACCACATCGGTTTAGGGTAAAACAAAAACTACGTCTGTTTTAAACTAATAGGACGGGTGGTCAAGTGGTGTAGAGCAATCGACTGTCGACCAGAGGGGTCCCGCGTTCAAAGTTCCCTAATCCACCTGACTTTTTAAGTTGGGGGAGTAAAGGCGACGTAGAATGAACACGCCATAACCTGAAGAAAAATCTGTTGTCACAACAGAGCTCAAAACCTTGGAGCCTCAGGTCGACAGTCCCTTCGTCTCGCTACTCTATAGATTACCATTACACCATACTAGCCCGTGTCCCCCGTGGTGTCTCTATGACAATTGCACGCTCCCCCCGACCCATCTGGTCATTATGTCTCGTTAAGTGGAATGGGTAAATGATGATGAACATGAATATCTCCATATTTATAAATATCAACTTATGTATGTATGTCTGTCTTTATCATATTTAAAAAATGAAACAGTATTGCTGTTTCTAAAAAAAATCATAGTAGTAAAAATAGACTTCTTTCGGGAAAGCGAGTATAGTAGATGCGCACCATCATACTTAGACACAATGATTGATCAAATAAAGTAATCAATTGTTTTTTTTTTACTATTTTGTTCGGTAAATTCACCCTTATGAGTAACAGTTTTGATTTTACTTATGAAAAATGCTGTTAAAACAACTTTTTTTTAAAAAGCTAAAAGGGTTATCGGTAACAAATAATTTGTGATGGATGAAAAGTATATTTTTTCTACACATTAGGTGGATGGCATGAAATGTACCAATTATTTTTTGTATCCTAACAAGAGAAAAAAATGGTGTCCTAAAGGTATAAACAATTTTTTAAGTGCCTCACACCGACTTCCCGCACAACGCCAGGTTTACTGTTAATATTTAAAAAAGACAAAGAATTCGATTTCAATATATTTTATATTGTAAAAAATATCAACGTTAAATAAGCTAAGCTACACATTGTCATTGGTTGGCTAGATTGTCCAAGTGTGGGTTTACTTGACCGCTGGTGTACAGGTCACGTTCTGGTGCTCACAGATGACCGAGTGGAGGATGTTGTAGTCGTTGGTCGTACAGCCTACGATGGGCAGCAGTAGTCTGAAGGTCTCCAGGGTGGAGCAGGCTGTGGTCGGGTCGCTTCCTGCCTGAGCCTGGGCTCTGGCCGTGCTCTTACAGGCGTCGGAGGACAGCTGCGTCTCGATGATGCACATGATGTGATCCCTGAGCGGGTCAGCTGCTTGGCAGGAGATGACCACGGCGCAGAGGACAGCAAGTGCGATTGTGATGGAGTTCATTTTTTACTAATCGAGTGTTGATTGATACGTTTAGCTGACTGCAATGAAGGGAAAGACAATATGAATTAAGACATCGTATTAAATGTACCTCAAGCCTGAAAATTGTGACAAATGGAAACAGATAAATAGTTAGATGAATTGTAGTTGGACTTGTGGTTGGGTGATGCAGATACTCGACTGTTGACCTTACTAAAGTTAGAAAGTAATGACGGCTGGGCGTTGTGCCAACCATACAATTTTTTTTTAAATGCCAAGGCTACAGAAACAGATAAACTTAACTCTTTTTCAGCCCCGGTTGCTATTTTGGCTTAGGGAAATTTTAGATATATTGTAGCTGGAGCTTGTTGTCTTGTGTTTGTGTTGTTGAAAGTCGCACACCTAAATGTTGTCAAGTTTTTTTTCTGTTAATGGGATTAATAAAAAACGTTTATATCTAGATGGGTGGACGGATGGATGGACGGATGGATGAACGAATGGGTGGACGTATGGATGGGAGGATGGATGGACGGATGGATGGGAGGATGGATGGACGGATGGATGGGAGGATGGAAGCATGGGTAAAGAAATAAATAAATAGGTGGGTCAGGTCAAACTATTTAAATCGCGGGGCACAATGGATTCTTTAATTGGTCAAAAGGGCTGGAGCGAAAGGGATTGGGTGGAGTATTTGTATGAATTAATTAAATGTAAACATCATTGATATAAACAAGTGGTCCCCAACCCATGTGCCGCAGACCGGTACCGGTCCGTGGAACGAATGTTACAGGGCCGCCCAACAAACATTAAATTTTTTCCATTTTATTTATATATCTCGTAATTGTGAGACTTTCCGTGGACGAGAAATAATCAACGTCCCCGCCCTTATCAAGTGGGTCGCGGTGAAATTATCAAACGCTGACCAGTCCGTGGCGAGAAAAAAGGTTGGGGAGGGGACCACTAATGTAAACGATAAGACAGAGCTCTCGGGTTTTAGTTTTGCCCTCCCAGTATTATTTTCTTTGATCTGGTGATAAGAGCCTCTTTAGCCTAGGTCCCCCACATTGATATGAAGAACTATACTTGTCGCAGACATTAATCATAATATCCTAAATTAACCCCTAACTGTCTCATCTGATCAGCCACATGTATATTTCCTAAATTAACTCCTAACTGTCTCATCTGATCAGCCACATGTATATATCCTAAATTAACCCTTAACTGTCTCATCTGATCAGCCATAACCCCTAACTGTCTCATCTGATCAGCCACATGTATATATCCTAAATTAACCCTTAACTGTCTCATCTGATCAGCCATAACCCCTAACTGTCTCATCTGATCAGCCACATGTATATATCCTAATCAGCCATAACCCTTAACTATCTCATCTGATCAGCCACATGTATATTTCCTAAATTAACCCTTAACTATCTCATCTGATCAGCCATAACCATTAACTATCTCATCTGATCAGCCATAACCCTTAACTATGTCATCTGATCAGCCATAACCCTTAACTATCTCATCTGATCAGCCATAACCCTTAACTATCTCATCTGATCAGCCACATGTATTTGAGCGTTACTAATTATAAATGTTCTTTGAGTATTATTTTTTATTAACATCTGATACTTTCTTGAATTAGCGTAGACAATCTGTTGTTGTTGGTTTTTTCAGCTTACTACTTGTACCGATTGACTTGATGAACTAGTGACCTATATATTTACTATCTATCCAGTTTCACAGCTGAGTGACAGCATCAAAATATAGTTTGTTTCGTTTGCTGCTTTAATCCATAATTTTAAACTAAATTAGTAACGACATTATTGTATCATTATGTTTTAATACAGTGATGTCATTTTATACTTTATTGAACCAAGAGTTAACGCCTACAAATCTCCATCTCTAATAAGTCATCCATAACACCATGTGGTAACACTTTTGTAGTATCATTTTTACAGCACTGTGTGTCTGAGATCTGTATATATGGCGGCCCTATAAGAAGATAATATTGAGGTCCTTACTAAAGAACTTTGGGGGCACTTTGCCAAAACGTTAAGACCGTCCCCTGTAAATATTGATCCCTTAATAGTCTTTGAAAACTCCTCCATCCTCCCCCCCCCCCCACAGGGGGCCTCTGACAAACCCCATTTGTTTAATAATTTTATCCCAATGCCCATCTTACTTTTTTGGCTGAAAAAAATAAACATCCACAAGGGGAAAGGAATAGGGGTGGGGGGGGGGCGGGAGTCGTTTATCAGTCTATTTGGTCCTGACTGCCACAGTCTATTTGGTCTGTTCTTAAAACTGCCCTGACTGCCACAGTCTATTTGGTCTGTTCTTAAAACTGCCCTGACTGCCACAGTCTATTTGGTCTGTTCTTAAAACTGCCCTGACTGCCACAGTCTATTTGGTCTGTTCTTAAAACTGCCCTGACTGCCACAGTCTATTTGGTCTATTCTTAGAACTGCCCTGACTGCCACAGTCTATTTGGTCTGTTCTTAGAACTGCCCTGACTGCCACAGTCTATTTGGTCTGTTCTTAAAACTGCCCTGACTGCCACAGTCTATTTGGTCTGTTTTTAAAACTGCCCTGACTGCCATAGTCTATTAGGTCTCAGTAGCCAACCTAGACAACTGGTTGCTCGGATTCGAACGTAAAAACCAACACCACTCTGATCGCGCTTATTTCTATTTGCTCCAACTATTTGCCACTGGTGAAACATCCAATCAAATAACAAAAGTCAAAAGACACATAGATCTCGACCACAGAATATCAGTTAAACAGAATGCGCATAGTCAATCTAAACTAACGTTGTTTTTTTTTGGGGGGGGGGGGCGGAACTCTAAAATTGTATTTATTTGGTATTGCGTATCTTCTCAATATTTCGGCATCCACTATATAAAATGAAAATAACGTTATTGGAAGACTTTTTAAACACTACT
Source organism: Bulinus truncatus (assembly GCA_021962125.1). NCBI lineage: Eukaryota > Metazoa > Mollusca > Gastropoda > Planorbidae > Bulinus > Bulinus truncatus. The sequence continues at coordinate 2,977,582 of JAGDYQ010000028.1, read as the reverse complement.
GCGCTTTCTACAAGACAAATTTTTTGATCTATATAAACTTACAAATTTCACAAAAGATTTGAAAATAATTTTACTTAACTAAATTTTCCTTTTCACGAAAAGTGTTTTTTTTTCTATTACAGCATTAAAAATAAATTATATTAATATTATAATAAATAAGCTAGAGTATGTCATCAATAACAATTATAGATATTTTTTACCTGAGTGTCAAGCGAGGGTTTGAACTATGAGTCAAATGAGTTTCATTACAGTCCATCGGGCCTTTATGTAAGTGACCCTTTCATTTCTTTTTTTAAAAGTGTGACTTTAGTTCCTTTCTTACCCCCCCACCCCCCCAACACACACACGCACATCTGTAAACTATTTAAAATAACCTAATACCAAATACTCTACCTCCTTTTTTAAGCTGTGTCGCCTTGAAGTATTATTTCTATCTACAATGTGAGGTCATATGTGTATTTGGTGTTCACGAATACAAATAACACAAAAAAAAAATGACAAAAAGTTCCAGTTCTTATCTCAACTGTGTGAGGTGATGTCTGATTCACCAATGAACGTCCAAGAAATTAATACTCATTTAATTAATTTTTTTTTAAATAAAGAGTTATTTATAGGCCGACTGAAAACATTAATGATAAGAATTGTGCAGATTAAATTTGTTTTTTTTTAGGTCAGTTAACCGGAACCTGTAAGTGCCAGAACTAATTTATGAAAAATGATATTCTACGTTATAACAACTCGTTATGGTTGTCAGTAGTATTGTAAGACAGGGCCGTTTTTATGTGGGGGTCTTATATAAAGGCCTAGGCAAAGATTTCTTAGGGGGCCTTAGGGAAAATAGGCAAATGTACATAAAGACACTAGGCAAAGGTACATTAAGACCCTAGGCAAATGTACATTAAGACCCTAGGCAAATGTACATTAAGACACTAGGCAAAGGTACATTAAGACCCTAGGAAAATGTACATAAAGACCCTAGGCAAATATACATTAAGACCCTAGGCAAAGGTACTTTAAGACCATAGGCAAAGGTACATTAAGACCCTAGGCAAAGGTACTTTAAGACCCTAAGCAAATGTACATTAGGGTATCCTAAGTGAAAAAAGCTGTCATGGTCAACTAACTGTCTTAGAAGTCTGGCGCCCCCCCTAAAGTATTAACTGCAAAGTGATTTTAGTCCGGCCCCCCTGACAGAGGCCCCAGTCACCTTTCCTCGTGGCTAACAACAAATGACAGTTCTCCTTTACAAGTAGTGACTCTAGACAGCTCTCAAACAACAGGGTACTATGTAAACAGGGTACTGGGTACAACAACAGGGTATTATGTACATCAACAGTGTATTATGAACACCTACAAATAGTTTAATACAACAGGGTACTATGTACATCTACAAATATTTTAATACAACGTGTGTGTATGTGCGTGTATGTGTCTATGTATGTGTGTGTGGGGGGGGGGGGAGGGGAAGGTACTATGTACATCTACAAATCGTTTAATACAAATTATTTTGATATAAAAAGCGTAGACAATCATACAGATTTATAATGTTTTGTTGTAAACAATCATACAGATTTATAATGTTTCGTTGTAAACAATTATACTGACTTATAATGTTTCGTTGTAGACAATCATACTGATTTATAATGTTTTGTTGTAAACAATCATACTGTTTTATAATGTTTCGTTGTAAAAGCCTAAATGAAATTGAGTTGGCTAATAAGGGATATTTTTTTTTAATGTATGTGCGGTATTTATATGTTCCTGTTGATATATACAAACACTCATAACTTGTAAGCAAATAAACACACGTGTTTATACTGTAAGTATTTAAGTCAGAGACAAAAGGCAATGTGTGTCATCAGTTTATTTAAAACATTTAATTGCAGTGGAGGTTGAAGTTCTAGGAGCAAGAAGTTTTTCTGAAACTTTACGAAATTGTAACTAATTCTAAACATATAGCCTTGGAGTTGTAATTAATTCTAAACATATAGCGTTGGAATTGTAACTAATTCTAAATATATAGCTTTCACAGGTTCAAAAAGTAACAAAGTTAAATACAAATCAAAGAAAAAAATTCTTAGATAACTTGTAAAAACGATGAGAGCTAAAGAAGTGCCGGTCTAATTCAATTTAATCTTTAGAGTGCCTAACTAAAAACATTTCCCGTAATGTATATAGTCCAACATACATATATTCACACACAATTATTTTTTGCCCTAACTAATGTTTACCTTACAAGAGGTGAGAACTGTGACAGGTGGTTCAGTGAAACATAAAATTGACTTCAAATAAAAATAAAGGTTTGATTCTTTTATCTCAGCTAATCAGGCATTGTGTCACCCCATCCCAAGGTCCTTTCATGGGCGTCGAATTGTCTTTTATCTGATGGGAGGGGGGATATATATATATATACATTTATTTATTCATATATTTTGATTAAACTGAATTATTTTCATATTTAGGATAAATTCAGACCAATTACATAGAAAGATACATTAGACTTAAGTATTAAAAGATTCCAGCTTTAAACGAGAATTTTTTTTTATTTGTAATATGATTCAAATACAAACAAAATAATGTTTACATAAACAAAATGTTCGGTGATAATGAATAACATCGAGGATTTAAAACTCAAAATTTTTGACCCTCCGATGAAACTATTAGATTTTTGCAACAAAACTGTGAAGAAAGAGATAAAGGAAAACAGTGAAAAGCTAAAGAGTAGTTCTACACCTCTTTATTTATCTATTCATAAAAATAACTAGATATTCATTTCAAATAGGTATTTATTTATTTGTAGTTTGGTCAAAGAAAGTAATGATTTATGTTGCTGCAGTACAATCTCTACGTCTTTCTCATCCATATTTATTATTCGAAAAACATATTGCATTTTCTTTTTATTTATTTTTAAAATCACAAGTATGTGCGTGTTTTTCTGTTTGTTTATTTTAATTGATTTATTGATTCGTTTGAATGGATATTTTATGTACACAAAAAATGGCATTTTATGTACACAAAAAACGGTATTTTATGTACACAAAAAACGGTATTTTATGTACACAAAAACGGTATTTTATGTACACAAAAAATTAGGTATATTATGTACACAAAAAATTAGGTATATTATGTACATAAAAAATTAGGTATATTATGTGCACAAAAAATTAGGTATATTATGTGCACAAAAAAATAGGTATATTATGTACACTAATAATCTTCATTGAGTAAGTATTTAATCTTTGTTTGCGACCCACACCAATAAGTAAAAGAGCCAACAGTTGGTTTCATAGGGAGACCGTCACTTCTGACGACCTGTACTGGGATGTTTATAACTGAACTCTGTAGCGTTTTGTATTGATTTATTTTTCAATATTACACGGTGCGTCTAATTACTGGTGATGACATATGAAATGGCATGTCACGTATTAGTTGAACTGACCTGTTACAGGATATGTCACGTATTAGGTGTACATACCGTTAAATGGCATGTCACGTACTAGTTGTACTGACCTGTTACAGGACATGTCACGTACTAGTTGAACTGACCTGTTACAGGACATGTCACTTATTGGTTGAACTGACCTGTTGCAGGACACGTCACGTATTAGTTGTACTGGCCTGTTGCAGGACACGTCACGTATTAGTTGTACTGACCGTTACATGGCATGTCACGTATTAGTTGAACTGACCTGTTACAGGACATGTCGCGTACTAGTTGTACTGACCTGTTACAGGACACGTCACGTATTAGTTGAACTGACCTGTTACAGGATATGTCACGTATTAGGTGTACTTACCGTTAAATGGCATGTCACGTACTAGTTGTACTGACCTGTTACAGGACATGTCACGTACTAGTTGAACTGACCTGTTACAGGACATGTCACTTATTGGTTGAACTGACCTGTTGCAGGACACGTCACGTATTAGTTGTACTGACCTGTTGCAGGACACGTCACGTATTAGTTGTACTGACCGTTACATGGCATGTCACGTATTAGTTGAACTGACCTGTTACAGGACATGTCGCGTACTAGTTGTACTGACCTGTTACAGGACATGTCACGTACTAGTTGTACTGACCTGTTACAGGACATGTCACGTATATGTCACAGATCAAGAACAATTATTTAAACTTGTATTGTTTTGAGTGCAGGTCCGAATCAAGATAACTGAGTTTAAGTGTTGTTACCAAATAAAGGCTCATAATGAATATTCCATCAATGAAATCTATTATGTCACTCCACATTTGACAAAACAGGTCAAGCCTGTGTCTGGTTTCGTGGAATTTTCTTGTATAAAGTTGGCCATGAAAATAAAAACAACTGGCAGATTGCTTAAAGCCGGATAAATGGGAGGGGGGCGATTTCGCTATTACTGTCTATTTTAGTGTAATTTAGTTTACCTATTTTATTTAATATTATAATTTAGGGGGAGGGGTGGTAAAGAAGGGGTGAGAGGAGGGATGGGAGAGAGGGAACCGGGCAATGGAGGGTATTAGTGGGGGGGGGGGGTATTTTTCCTTCGCTTCCTTAGTTTGCCTAGGAACCTAACTGATAATTTGTTTTGTATGTGCTGTTTTGTATGCGTGTATGTGTGTGTGTGTATATATGTGTGTGTGTGTTGATGTTGGAGGGGAAGGTGCACTTCTACATCATCACACCTATACCCCCCCACACACCTTTTTTTCTCTTGTGGTGGGGGCGCACGGGTATACAAACTTATTAATTGTAATTAAATAAATCGATTAGAATATCTAGTGTGGGGGGGGGAGGGGGTCGGACAACGCCGGGTATTACAGCTAGTTATAACTAGAAAGATCTTGATTTTCGCCCTTTGTATTCATTTCGAACGAACAAAGTGACATCATTTCTTAACTGGCTATACAAAAGTCGCCTAGTTAGTAACTAGTAGTTACAATATTAAAATATGCCACGATTCATCCTACTTTCATTCAAAATGTTTCCGCCCCTGATGCTGACTGGTAACGCCATCTATTGGTTGTCAGAATCGTAGATAAAACATGAGAGATAACCACGGTCACTGGACTTGTGTCCCTTTGTCCATAAAACTGGGTCAAAGCCAATTTGTTCTATTTTTGTCTTTAAACGGTGGGTGTGGCGGGCGGGGTCAAAGTTTAAAACCTGAAATATAACTTTCAACTTCCCCGTCTGTTGCTTTTTTAACAACTCAGAAATACACAATTTATTTATTTTTTACTTTACAGAGCTCTTTGAGTATGGTTGATTGATATCATTTGTTTAAAGACAAACTAAAATTGTTGTGTATATTTGTGCTGACTGTGTTTGAGTGAGGACGAGATGTGGGAGGGGGTAGAGAAAGGGAGAGCTTACTTTTAAAAGTGAAATTTGCCTATGAACTATGTGACCTAAAATAGGCACAGCAGAATGACTTTTCGGAACCGCGTTGAGTGAAGATTTGTTAACGATGACCTTTTCTCCATATTGAGATAAAAAAAATACTACAAAGGTCAAGTCGCGATTTCAAATAAAAAATAAAAAATAAAAATTATCATTTTGATTGGTCGATATTTTTAGTTGAAACACTTCAAAACCAGGTCAATCTATTTCTCGTGCATCCCACACCCCTTCCCAAAACTCGTGAGATTAGGCCAACTGCTAAAAATGTTTTTCATTCTATTACATCGTTTTTATACATGTCACAAGTTTAATGTAATACAACTGTTATCAAAACACATAATAAAATCAACAGATAGTTCAATAGCAGTGCATTAGACCGTCCGCATGTTACGTGGTACAGTTTCCTGTAATCGTCCGCTGTGCAGAAATCACTTATCAACAGCATGTCTTTGAAAGCTTTAACGGAATCACAGGCTTCCTGGTTCGTTTTCTGGATAATACTCGTCGTGCCTGATGTCATCGCAACTTTGCATTTGGATGTGATGTCATTTTGAAGGACGCGATTGACATCATCTGTGATGCGTTGAACTTTTCCGCAAAGCTCTTTTGTCAATTTCACTAGGTCAAGGTCAGTACAGGAACCGTCGGCGACTAGGCGTGATATCATGCTAATAAACTTGCGATAGCCAGCAGGGAGATCGTCCGTCAGTTGGACGACTTCCGGTGTCAACGCGTCATGACAGCTACTGCTGACGTCATTGTTCAATGCCGTCAAGAAGCTTTGTCGGAGTCTGACTTCATCGGAAATTTTAGCAGCGTCGTTTTCGCCTTTTCGACACAGGAAGTCGTGTAAATTTTCATAGTCTTCCAGAGGACATATTCGACTATCAAGCAGCTGATTTCGTATCGATTCCAAATAATCGCAGCCCCCGTTGACTTGCGATGTGAATTGTTTTACGGAGGCCGCAATTGTTGCCCTGCAGCGACCGGACAGGCTGTCCACGACCTCCAGCAGCAGAAGATTACCTTGACCTGAAGCTTCACTCGCGCCGAAAGTTGTAGCAGACGGCGTCATGTTCGTGGCAGACGGCGTCACGATCGTGGCAGATGGCGTCATGTTCGTGGCGTTAACGCTGCCAAGTGACCCTTGCATAGTCCTTCAATCTCCTCCACGGAGCATGGGCTTGCTGTTTGGGTGCCCAGGTTTTGACACACGCTGCTGAGTTCTTTTGATGTGTTGGATAAATGACCCAGGCACGTCACTGACAAATGGTTGGTTGATATTTCTAATTCACCTTGACCTTTACTGGTCATTAAGTGGACACTGAGGATGACGAGCTGAAGCACTGGGAGATGCTTGGTCATTTCAATATGTCTTCCTATGTCTATCATATAAAAAGAAAATTATATCAGATTCTCACTTACTTGTCTAACAAGTTAAAGAAAATAAAAAAGATTAAAAAGTTATTTATTTACATAAAAAGACGAAAAAATATAAGGGTTAAAATTAGCATATTTAAAATATTAACTCTCTTTTTTTGAAGAGCACCAAGGACGCATCCAGTTAGGACCAATACAAAAGTGAAGGAAATATATGGCTTTACCGGTTGTTCGTATAAATATAACCTTGAAGTATAAATATAACCTTGAACTTTTAACACTTTAAAAGAAAACAGGAAAAGACAACTGATCACATATTTTTCAAGGTTTTGTAACACTCAAGTAATATATCTTGATCAATAATAATTATTATTATCAAAAGTATCAATATTGATATTGATCTACGCATGTTTAAATATCATTTGAATACTAGGTTAAACAAAAGACAAATATTTTGTAGTGGAAATTAAAGTTAACAGCCACCTGCAATAACATTCAGTGTGAGGATAATGACATTTTCCTTTAATTCAGACAAAATATGTTTTGATTGTGTTGTTTATAGATGTATCTTGACGTCATTACTTGTGTTGGCCTTGATAAGTTTTGAAAACGATTGTTGAAATTTGAATAGGGACTTTTGGCATTGAATTAGTTGGGCATTGAATTAGTTGGGCATTGAATTAGTTGGGCATTGAATTAGTTGGGCATTGAATTAGTTGGGCATTGAATTAGTTGGGCATTGAATTAGTTGGGCATTGAATTAGTTGGGCATTGAATTAGTTGGGCATTGAATTAGTTGGGCATTTTCATTGAAGTCTGTTGATGTAGACGTTGATTTATAATATACACAAATATTGACCAGTGGAATGGAGAATTTTAAACGAATTGTTTAGATTAATCTAGTCGATATGTACCGCAAGTGACGCGATTAGAAAACTATTTAGCATATAAGTGGGGTAACTAGAGGGCAGTGAGACGTTTCGGCCAGTGGCGTTACTAGAGGGCAGTGAGAGTGTTCGGCCAGTGGTGTAGCTAGAGGGCAGTGAGACTGTTCGGCCAGAGGTGTAACTAGAGGGCACTGAGACTGTTCGGCCAGTGGGGTGGCCAGTGGTGTAACTAGAGGGCAGTGAGACGGTTCGGCCAGTGGCGTAACTAGAGGGCAGTGATACGGTTCGGCCAGTGGTGTAACTAGAGGGCAATGAGACGGTTGTTGTTTATCATTTGATAAATAACTCTATTGTAAAATGGTGAACCTTTATTATTTCATGTCGCAAGGTAGGGGATGGTCATCTTATTTATACTTAAAGGGATCTTCAAAAAAGATATCCGTATTTTAGTTGGATGTTCAGCCTCTTCTTTTCACCAATCAGATTCGTTTACCGCCCTGAAGTGATGGACTTCACACCAGACTCCGGTTCGAACTCAAGTCGTATTGGTTTATCTCGCCAAGCCTAATATTGTAGTAGAGTCACAATTCAACAAGAGTGTTATATCAATTACAGATAACCACCGCTGACATATATAAATACACTGTCAGCTATCAGTGTGAATCTTTATGGACAGATTATGTTCGGTGTTTACACTTAGAGAGAGGGTATGGGGATGCAGTGTTGAATGGCTGACTATTGATAGTATAAGCTTCATTTAATATACTATAAACAGGATTTACGTTTTGAAAAGAAAACGATGTCAATCAACAAACACACACACACACACACACACACACATATACACACAGGAAATGCCATTGAAGGAGGTGGAGGTCAGAAAATAAATGAAGTTGTTTCCCCTTTTCACAACTCAAGAGGATTAACTCTTCTCTTTCTTCTACGTTGTAAACAAGAGACCATAACATCCTAGCTCACCTGGCATTGAATGGTGTTTGTCTTTTTGTCATTCACTACATTGAGAACTTTCTAAAAAATGATTTTCTATTTCAAATCAACACCAGATACAGAGTTAATGTTAGTTATACTCAGTCTTATAAGCTTCATACTTGTATTTATTACTACAATTACATGTACAGCAATACAATAATACTCCTGGTGACTGTTGTACGAGATGGCGTGGGTGTGTTTTGAGGGATACTTGCACTGTCCAATATACCTGCACTGTCCAATATACCTGCACTGTCCAATATACCTGCAAATTCCAATATACCTGCACTGTCCAATATACCTGCACTGTCCAATATACCTGGACTGTCCAATATAACTGCCCAGTCCAATATACCTGCACTGTCCAATATACCTGCACTGGCCAATATACCTGCACTGTCCAATATACCTGCCCTGTCCAATATACCTGCTTAGTCCAATATACCTGCACGGTCCAATATACCTGCACGGTCCAATATACCTGCACTGTCCAATATACCTGCACTGTCCAATATATATGTCCAGTCCAATATACCTGCACTGTCCAATATACTGCACTGTCCAAAATACATGCACTGTCCAACATACTTGCACTGTCCAATATACCTGCACTGTCCAATATACCTGCACTGTCCAATATACCTGCACTGTCCAATATACCGTCCTGTACTGTCCAATATACCGTCCTGCACTGTCCAATATACCTGCCTAGTCCAAAATACATGCACTGTCCAACATACCTGCACTGTCCAATATACCAACACTGTCCAATATACCGTCCTGCACTGTCCAATATACCTGCCTAGTCCAAAATACATGCACTGTCCAATATACCTGCACTGTCCAATATCTCCAAAAAATGGCTTGACAGTTTTCGGAGTTGGCACCAATAGTCAGAGTAGCAATCATATGCCATGTTAACGGCAGGTGCCTCAGGCGCTTGGCCTGGGTTCAAATTTTCCGAAGGGCCCAACAAAAAATCATCTTTACAATCGTGTTTATTTATTTTCTTATGTTTTAAGGCACTCATTTTTTTTGTTAGCCTGCGCACGGGCAGACAGGCGGACATAACCTGCTATGAGAGCCGGTTTTAAGACAAGCTTCATAGGTACCCCATAGCTAAGGGGCCCTGCTTGGCACTTTTCTGCCTACCATAAGGACAAGCAGGGCCGGTCTTACAAATTGCGGGGCCCAAATTCAACGGATGCTTGCAAGGCCTCTCTTCTATTTTTTTTATTACAATAACAACTATTGCTATTAATTTAAAGTGTAAATTGCGGGGCCCATGCCATGCCTAAAGCCAGCCCTGAGGTCAGGCAATTTATTTACTTTACAGGGAATCCGAGCTAAAATGATTTATTAGTTAAGGTTTTTTTTTTAATAGTATCCCAATGCAAGCGTTGTTTTTTCCAAGAGCCCCAAATTACATTATTTTAGGGCCCCAAATTACATTAACATAGAGAACCCCAATTACCTGGGATTAGTGCCCCCAACTGTACATTGACCATAAAATGTAACAATGGCTCTGATTAATGGTAAATGATTCGTTTGTTTATGTCATTTAGCTCTTTACCATCAGTGTGATAACTACTGAATGGTTATGTTTTAAATATGCAAATACCATCAGTGTGATAACTACTGAATGGTTATGTTTTAAATATGCATAGAGTCCATAACCATTACAGAGCTTTAAACTGAATTCCTTCTAAATACCCAACATATCCGGGGCAGCAGTTTCAGTGGAGGCGCCAATGAGGGAAATAGCGACATGTCCCAAAGATATGATGAACAAGAGAACAGGTGCATCAATGTTTGCTGATACTGTTTATTGCACCTAATTAAGTGGGCTAAAAACTTGCCTTTATGGTCATGGTTTCTCATTTCATTTTTTTCGCTTTAGCCGTGCATGTGTACACTATGTATTCAGCGAGGTGTTGTGCGTGACTCCAGCCACTCTTCCGTGGCTCTCAAAGGGTGTGTGTGGGTATCATGTTGGTTTGGACAGGGTCGTCCGAAGTGTTAATACCAACCCTGGTATGGGCCAACGATTAGCTTTTTTTTTAAAATCATGTCTCACATGTGTGGTCGCAAACTGCTAGAAAATTGTCGGAATGGGTCGCGCACAGCACAAGCTTTTAGAATCACTACTGTATCCAATCAGGTTTGACCAATAGATCCTTCTTCAACAGACGAGTTACTCATTGTACGGGCTACACATTGTTACTTTGTGAAATCGAAAATTCAGCAGATGCAGATCTTATCAAATTAGAAACTAGAATAATGTTTGCGTGTTGTTTTCTGTATTTATAATTTTACATGCAGTTAACAATGTTCTATGTGAATGATAGGTCTTGTCCACTCTTGTGTAGAGCATTTTTTCATGCGTAATCGAAAGACGGCATGTCAATCGTAGATATCAACAAAAAAAAGTTTTATGGACGAGAGGGGAGACAACATTATAATTTTCATAAGTATTTTATTTTAGCTGCGGCTATTCCCCGTAACTTTTTTTTAATTTCTGTGTCCTAGATCCGGTGCTGGTCCGTGGATCAAACGGTACTGGGCCGCCCAAGAAACATGATTTTTTTTTCCTTTTTACTTATTGCGGTGTATATCTCTACTTTCCATGGATGAATAGTTAACAGCGGCTGTGAGCGTCAGTGGCGTTGTAAATCAAAACAATCTAAAATAGAAATAATCAACGTTACTTCTCCCCACCCCACCCACCCCAGCGGGCCGTGGAGAAATTATTAAACGTCGACAGGTCCTCGGAGTGAAAAAGGTTGGGGACCACTGTTATATAGCAAAGGGCTGCGCGACGGAAGTTGACTGAACGTTAAGTAGGAGGGTGGGGACTATTTTACTTTTAACACAAGAATATCTGTACACCACCGATAACCCATTTATTACCATTTCAGCAATTTAATTGTCTGTCGTTTCGGTTATCATATCTGAGAATTTCATGTTAACTACATTAAAGATCGTTGATTGTTGGCCGCTGCTGTAGAAAGTTTGAGCCACCAATTTCTCTGATTCTTATACTATGTGTACTGACTCGGCTATATTTTGACTTACAGTGTCTAGTGAATAGTTACACGTTTTACTGAAAAAACCATCAATTCATATGAAGCTAACAATTCACCATTTTCTTTGACTATCACAACGCTCTGCCGGATTTACTTCCCCAATTAGAGCTGGATGGACTTCGGGATTTCTGCCAAGACCTGGTGAAGATTGGGGGTCACTCCGTGTGGATCGAACCCAATAGAACGAAAGATTGGAATTCTGGGACCCTGACGAAACTATGACAATTGAAAGGGATTGAGGGGAGGGGGTCTATAATTCCAAACCAATTTCAAGTTAACATCAGTTGTGTGTCCACTCTGGCTATTAGTCATTTTCTGTTCCTGACCTGTATATTTGACACATCTTACTTCCTTTTTTAATTGATATGTAAATGAAATGTATGTTTTTTATTACTAACACTCGCAATTGTATTCTACATAGTGAACTAATAGTGTATTCCACATATTGAACTAATAGTGTATTCCGCATATTGAACTAATAGTGTATTCCACATATTGAACTAATAGTGTATTCCACAAAGTGAACAAATAATTTATTCCACATAGTGAACTAATCCAGATAGACTCGAACACTGTACGATACATTCAATGAGTACCGTGAAGATACCTAAAAGACACGGTTTTCTATTATATAATTGCCTATGTTCGCTAATTAAAAATTGTTGTTCTGCTTTCATCACCCTCATGATAGGCCGCCCCTGTCCCCGTACAATTACGGATGTGAACTTTCTGTCTTGAAATGTTCACACCTCACTTTGAAATTAAAGGTAGGTTTTAGGAACAAAAAACGGGATAACTCTGTAATGACAGAGAAATCGACAGAAAGTTTTATTATCTCCCTTGATCATCTGGCCCCTTTAATTAATTTAAGTAAAATAAATTTTTAAAAACGCCTTTCATTGGTTACTTATTTTTCATTCATCTTAATTTTTTAATTATCTTTTTTTTTTTTTGCATCTGTATTATCTTATTATAATTTGGTTTGAATTCTGAAACTTCTGTTTAAACCCTTTTTGCTGTAACATAAGCAAAGCATTATATTTTGATCTACCGGTTATCAACTAACTTTTGAAAATAATAGTAATTTAAAGTACTTTTTAAACAAATTAAATCTTACCTGTAAATGACCTTTAACTTTACTAATTTCAGTTGCAATAAATAGTTAATTCCAGATAATTATGTTAATTGTTATTCAAATTTGTATCATAAATGTATCCAAGAGCTCACATATCTTAAGCTCTTGAACAGATTGTTTAATATAATATATATGTATCCTATCCATCAATCTATTGTATTAGCTACTATATACGTGCAACCTTATCGTCGTTGAAAATAACGTTACATCGGGAAATTATAATATCTATATATGTGCTTAGATAATGTAATTATATATATATATATATATATATATATATATATATATATATATATATATATATATAACATGAGTCATAAAACCAGATAACTTTTTTTCGTTTAACGTCTCCGTTGTAGGACTTTGCCCATTGGTGAAATGACTTGAAGCTGTTGCAGCATGAAAACACGGATCAGTTGTGGGACTTTGGACATCATTTGGTTAAAGCATGCTGTCAATCCGTATATGTTATCATATTTTCCCAATTTATGGTTACGTTTACCTATGAAGGGATACTGATATATATTGTTATATACAGAAGTAATACTGTCATATACTGAAGTTATACTGTCATATACTAAATGTATACTTTCATATAATACTTTTGAATACGTTCAATTATGTATTATTTGTTTATTTCATTGATTTATGGTGCACACTTTGTGTGTGTGGAAATATAGAAAGGGTGTGAAAGAGTGCATTGGTGTGTGTGGAAATATAGAAAGGGTGTGAAAGAGTGCATTGGTGTGTGTGGAAATATAGAAAGGGTGTGAAAGAGTGCATTGGTGTGTGTGGAAATATAGAAAGGGTGTGAAAGAGTGCATTGGTGTGTCTGGAAATATAGAAAGGGTGTGATATAGAATGAGAAGATATGGACTGGCTGTCTTCATGGCCGGACCTATGTCAATTGAGGCCCCGGGGCGCAGAAGAAATGCTCGGGCCCTTTAGATAAAAAGAGAGACATATCAAAGGGCTTGAAGCTTGGCTCTATGGGGTCCCTAAATATTCGGGTGCCCACTGCGCCCATCCTTAATCCGCCTCTGCCTGTCTTCAATAAGATTAGACGTATTTTAACTTTCTACTATTGAGATAGTCAAATACTGTGTAAAGTATGGTAAAGAACAGTGGTCCACAACCATTTTTCTCGTCACGGACCGGTCAACGTTTGGGGGGGGCGTTGATTATTTATATTACTGATTGTTTTGATTTACAATGCCACTGAGGCTCACAGCCACTCAGTTCCCGGTTAACCCCCTCTCGTCCATGGAAAGTCCCACAACCCCGAAAGAAATACACCACAGTAAATAAAATGGAAATAATTTAATGGGCGGCCCAGTACAATTTAATACGTGGACGGTACCGGTTCGCGGCCCAGGGCTTGGGGGGACCACTCGTACATAGTAATTAAATGATGTCACTGGTCTTGTGTATAGACTGTAGTATACATAACTCTTCTTTGTAAAGTTAATAAACAAAGGTTTAGATTAATCTTCGTCATTCTTGTTAAGATTTATTCTTGTGGGAATATGACTTAATTGATGTATCGCATGTGAGAGAAACGGGAAGGCAATGGGTATTGTACTACGTTGGACCCGAGTGGTTGGTATTATCAGTCCAAAAGAAATGACGGAAGCCAAATGTTAATATCTCACCTAGTATAGCCATTCTGCAGAACTCATTTTATGTAGGCCTACCTATTTCAACAATGTGGCTATGTGGCTGGGGTGTTGAGGTAGGAGTCTATTCAGAAGATAGTTTTGCAACCTCTTCTGGCTACATTCACGCAATGAGATGTAACCTCTTCTGGCTACATTCACGCAATGAGATGTAACCTCTTCTGGCTACATTCACGCAATGAGATGTAACCTCTTCTGGCTACATTCACGCAATGAGATGTAACCTCTTCTGGCTACATTCACGCAATGAGATGTAACCTCTTCTGGCTACATTCACGCAATGAGATGTAACCTCTTCTGGCTACATTCACCCAATGAGATGTAACCTCTTCTGGCTACATTCACGCAATGAGATGTAACCTCTTATGGCTACATTCACGCAATGAGATGACAGTTCGCTAGTTAGCTCTCACCGCACAAACCGAAAATTTTCGTTTGAGTTGAATTTAGCAGGGGCGTGAATGGTAGAGACTATCAGTCAAACAAATGTAAGCAGGGCCGTATCTAGCCATTGTGGCGCCCTGTGCCAGTTACATTTATTGGTGCCCTCCTCCTAATCTGAAAAAAAATTTAACAACGCTCTTTCGGCGCCCTTCCTAGATCGGAAATTGTAATGGCTAAAAATAGTTCCAAGGGAGTTAATTTATATATACTAGTACTCTGTTTACTAAAATATATATATAAAATACACCATATTCATATTTTAGACACCAACAATTTATTTCATTGATCAGAAAATTTAAAATATTCGCCAAACAATTGAACTGGTCTTCGGTGCCGGTTCCGGCAAACAAACTACTAAACAAATCATATTGTTTAACTTATAAGTTTTTCGCACTGTTGGCGCCAAGGCCTCATAAGTTCATCTTAGGTCCTTCCCGACTTCATTTTTAATATTTTTCAATTATGCGCCCGCACTTCTTTGAGATTTGTAATCATATAATCTTTTCGCATTGTTAATTATTCTACGTAGACTCTATGCAGTGATGACGTAGTAATTCCAGTGTTACATCATGCGCTTCACATTCGTTGTTTATCGTCAATCGTGTGCTTCTTTTTACTTACAAACATTTAAAAAAGTAACGAAAGTAATTTTAAATAACCATGTCTGGTGGATACAAGTGGAAACACGAGAGTGGATTTGAGAAGCGGAAGAAAAAGGAGGAGAAAGAAAAAGCATTGAAAAAATCCAGGGTTCGTTGCTGCAATTTATGAGCAGATACACTGATTGCATTACTGGTAAAACTAGTAATACTAGTGATAGTGACATTTCATTTACTTCTTCGGCCACAATGTACACCAACAATCCCGTATTACCAGAAAGCATGTTGCCGGACTGTGCTGAAAAAAGTGAAACAACCGAAACAAGTGTTACAAAGGAAAAGGTATCTGCAAATTCTGTTATGGGTCATGCTGAAGCTGTTGTGTTGATTTGCCTACAGACTCAGACTGTATATTAGGGTCAGTGGGAGATTCCGGTTCGAAGCATGAATTGCATGACAAAAAAATACAGTAATACAAGTGATCCAGCTGATTGGGATGTTGTGTACAAGGATCTTATCGGGCCGTTAATTCAATGTCGTCACTACGTCAAGTGTGTCAGCACTTCTAACACAAGGACAACACACACTTAATTACACTGTAGCAAAACACTTCAACTGTCAAAATCAGGGAAACAAGCCGAGTATTCCTTCTATAATAATGATCAACTACTTTAATATCAAAATACTAAAATACTAGTATTTACAATAACAGCGTCGGCTGTCATCTCTCGCATCATGCACCCTCTCGTTCAACACCGATGCCTTCGTTCAACAACCGCAACTTGGGGTATTCCCATTCTGTCACAAACCAATGCACAATACTCCCCCATGGCCCCTTTAGTGTCAAACATATTAGATTTTGACACTTAATACCACCAAAAAATATGACAGAATATTCACAACTACACCCCTCTGAACTACTGTCAATTAACTCATAATACATAATTTCCTCCAAAGTCAATAGTTCGAAACCTCCTGAACCATTGTCAATTAACTCATAATACATAATTTCCTCCAAAATCAATAGTTCGAAACCTCCTGAACTATTGTCAATTAACTCATAATACATAATTTCTTCCAAAGTCAATAGTTCGAAACCTCCTGAACCATTGTCAATTAACTCATAATACATAATTTCCTCCAAAGTCAATAATTCAAAACCCTTTGAATTGCTGTCACTTATTAACTCATGTACAGCTCGATAATTCTTCTTCAGTACAATCTCATAAATTTCTTTGGTAACAAAATATACCAATCAATATCCATGTGGTAACATTATTACAAAATAACCCATGAAACATATATCATAATCAATTACTTGAAAATATCAACTCAATTCCTGAAAAAAAAAAAGTAACAATAATGTCATCGTTTACGTAGATCCTGGAGTCTGCTCTACAAGTTCAATCAGCAGCTCGTCATAGGCATTCTTCCAAGCGTCACTCAAGTATAAATGTAGACTACCGACGTCTGTGTCTGCGCAGCATCTTAAGAAGGATATCAACAATAACATTGTCTTCTCCTGATATCGGCTGTATGTTGAATCTCGTTCTGTCACAGTAGCGACCAACGAGTCACTCTGTTTGATCTGTTTCCTCTGTCTGATGAAGGCCGATGGAGCGTGGTCGGTGCACAAAGCAACCGCACACCCCAAGAGATACTCTGCTGATTTCATGATGCACAAAAACAAGGCCAGAACCTTTCTCTCAACCGTTGCGTAACTAGTCTCAGCCGCCTGTAATATACTGCTGACAGACCTCACTGACGGAGATTCTATTATGAGATCTGTAGCGCAGGACCGGAAGCCGTCCTTAATCATGACCCGAGAAGTACTGTTACTGTTTGATAAGTCATCGTCTAGCCTGTTGTCCATCTGATTGCTGACAGGTTCCAGTTTATGCAACATAACATCCTCTGTATGGTCACAACGTTGTGAAATTTGTTTGCATCTCCGTAAACGAAGTTCTTGACGTGCTCTCTTAAATCTTTGCTTTCTGAACCGGCGGGCAAGGGGTCTTTCTTTCCTGCCGACGAAGAACGTATTCAAAGCGCAGCACAGTTTATAAGCTCGCCAGGCTATCTGAATCTTAAACGAACCTAGCCCGACTTTACCACAGTGCTGTTGAGTCGAGTGCGTTGGCCCCAGAGATTGTATTGTCGGAGATGATCTTCTGAATCGCTGAAAAATCCAACTCCTACCCTTGCAGTCATGTAATTCTAGTGATTTAAAAAGACACTACATTACCATTAAGCCCAGTTGGTATAATTGTTCAGTACTGGCTCTAAATCCATTCATAAGTCTCTTATGTCCTATCCTGTAAAATGACTGAACAAAATTGCGCACATGTTTATATCGATGCCCTTCATCTTTCATACAGTCTTTGTGAAGCATTTTGATCCTGCTCATTAATCGACCTGTGTTTGTTGGGGTTTCAACACTTGGCATGGAAAGAGATTTTCTTATACTTTGTCTGTCCTCATCATGTTTGTCTACTGATGGAATCTCCTCAGAGTTATTGTCAACACTACTTTTTTGTAATATAGTATTTAGAACTGTAAGAAACTTGTTCATCTCTTTACTGTCTTTTGATACTGGCACATTAGGTGCTTTGTCCTTCTGAGGCAATTGAGGTGCTGATTTGAGTGTATTATCAGAAGAACTCCTCCTTTCTTTAAATGAAGGCTCTTGGTGTAGAGATGATTTCATTTTTGAGATAGCCAGCTGTTTTTTTCCAGATACAGTGGCTCTTTCTAAATCAGTTCGTCGTGGAAGGTGTCTTAACTTGACAGAAACATAATCAAAAGACTCAGTAACGTGTTCATTTTTCTGTTGTCTGCTCTGGCGTGCTGAGAGATTGATTTTTGGTGTATCTTCCTCAAAACTTTGACTAACACTGTCTCTACAGGACACCAAACTTCTACCTCCACTAACACTGTTTTTAGGAGATGATAATTTTTTCTATGAATAACACCATCTTTAGAAGATGACAAGTTTGTACTTTGATTAACACTTTCTTTGGAAGACAAATTGTTACTTTCGTTAGGTAAACACTGAGACGTTACACTTCTCTTACTGACATGAAGCACAGGGAAACCAGAACCAATAACAGCTTTAGAAGTAGGCAAAATTTTTCTCTGTCTGAGACCAGAATCCTCAGCATTAGCAGAAAAAATTCTCTGATCTTGTGATTTACTTTCCTCTAGCGTTCCACTTGCTTCGTTGGTCTGTCGAATGACAAATGGTTTATCAAAGACCTCATCTTTAATAACAAGTCCTGAAATATGATGGTCTCTACAGCCGTTTATTTGTGTTGCATCAACAGGGCGCTCTATTACCGCGTCCGCGGCTTGTTCATGGGCAGTGTTATGCCCGACTCTGATAGCTTCATCTGTGGCTCTGGTGGTTACTTTCTCATGTACTTCTGATGTTTCCGGCTTTTTAGGTGCCGTTTTTTCGCTTCGTTTCACGTCTTCATTGCTGACATCGATACATTGAGTATCGTCACATCCGGGGTTATCTCTATTCCAACTTGAAATGTCATTGTCTGAGCAAGCACTCTTTAACACATGAAATATTCCCCACAATAAGGTCACACACGGCATTGTCGACAACATAGTCATTGACCTCATGTGTGTAGTACGGGGCCAAAATAAGACCCATTTCAATTTTCTTCATCGTCGGCATCGCTATCTGTCGTCTCAGCATTTCTATCTCCTTTCTTCGCCTTAATGCCTCTTCTTCTATTTCCTTCCATTTTAGTAGTTTTTTTCATTTGTCTATCCACATACTTAATTAGTTCCTCCCCGTCTAACATCATTAATTCCTTTGCGACCCTCGCAATTCTCTTCCGATCCTCAACGAATGATTCCGACTGGGACATTTTCTCTTTCTTTACTGAACCAGAATTAATAATACCAACAAACCTGCTGCTCCACCAATGTTGTGTACAAGGATCTTATCGGGCCGTTAATTCAATGTCGTCACTACGTCAAGTGTGTCAGCACTTCTAACACAAGGACAACACACACTTAATTTCACTGTAGCAAACACTTTAAGAGTCAAAAATCAGGGAAACAAGCCAAGTATTCTTTCTATAATAATGATCAACTACATTAATATCAAAATACTAAAATACTAGTATTTACAATAACAGCGTCGGCTGTCATCTCTCGCATCATGCACCCTCTCATTCATCACCGATGCCTTCGTTCAACAACCGCACCTTGGGGTATTCCCATTCTGTCACAAACCAACTGCACATCTAAGAAGTTATTATGCTGAACATCTTTCTTTAACAAAATTTGGAGTCAGATTTTACATTAAAGGTTAGACAATTTGGTGACAAGATCAGATATGCATGCAATTAATATTTTGCTAGAACGTTAAGAAATGGTGAATTTGTCACGCGAGACTGCCTTCTCTATTCTTCTTCAACGGGTAAAGTGCTTTGTTATGTGTTCAAGCTGTTTGACTACAACACCGGTTTTGCAAATCAGTTTACCGATGGTTTTGATGTCTGGAAAAACGCCATCGCAAGGATTACATCACGTGAGAAGTCGAAGGATCACATTACTGCCCGGTCAAGGATGTTAAAATGTCAACAGACATCTAGAATTGACGAAAAACTGCAAAAGGAGAAGCAAAAATTGTGCAAATACTGAACTGATGTTTAAAGAGAATAGTTGCTGTGATAAGATTTCTTGCTGAAAGAGGGTTAACTTTTCGCGGTGACAGCCATTTACATAACTGTTATAACAATAGAAATTACCTTGGTTGCACTGACCTTTTAGCTGAATTGGATCCCTTTCCAAAGGAACACATTGAGAGACATGGAAACCCCAGAAAGGGGAATGTATTACATCTTTCTGCCAGTATATGTGATGAATTTATTGAGTTAATGGGATCCAAAGTATTGACGCAGATACTGTCTGAAATTAAGAATGCTAAACATTATAGAATCAGTATCGATTCCACTCCTGACATCCGTCATGTGAATCGGCTGACAATTGTTGTTCGCTATGTTCACAAAGGTGGAACTGTTGTAGTGCGTTTTCTTCAGTCCTTTCCAATTGAACAACACGATGGTAAATACCTTTTCGATCTGTTGGTGAGTACTCTCAGACTTCATGGTATAGATATCGTCAACTGCAGATCGAAGTCCTATGACAATGCAATATGAGTGGGATTTATTCGGGAGTACAAACTAGATTTAAAGTGATTAATAAATTAGCGTAGTGGGTGTCATACGCTGCCCACAGCTTTTATTTGGTAGGTTCATCTGTTGTGGAGAGATGTTTAGCTGCAGTCAACTATTTTGCTATTGTTCAGTCAGTCTACACTTTTTTTTTTCGCGTTCACCGCAGCGGTAGTTAAAATTGACAGAGTGCCTGAAAGAAAAAAACCTTTTATGTTTCAATGGCTATCAGCAACAAGGTGGTCAGCATGAAGTGACGCAACTAGAGCTTGTTATGCAAATTATAAGGAAATTCGACAAGCATTGTCTGATGTTGCTACAAGCGAACGTCAACCACCAGCATCTGTGTATGAAGTCAAATCACTCATAAAGAAGTTGGACCATTTCGAGACAGTGTTATTGTGTGTTATTTGGAAAGACTTGCTCCAAAAAAATTATATTGTCAACAAAGTTCTACAGGAGCCTGGAATTGAGTTAACGACCATCATCAACTTGTATGACAGTCTTGTTCTTAACTTTTATGATACACGCGATATGTACGAAGGTATAGCAAAAGAGCTCTCACAAACGGACTATAAAGAATGTACACAACGCAAACGACAGCGACACCGATTTTATGAAGTTGTAGATGATAATGATCCTGTTTTAGGTATGAGTCCTAGTGAAAAATTCCGTACTCAGTCTTTTTATGTTATCATAGATAGACTTATTACTGAGATGGGAAAACGGCGAGCAGCCTACACAACACTACATGAAGGGTTCAACTTTCAACAGATCTCTGTCAACTGATCAAACAGTTTCGAAAGCCAAGTCACTAATTGAGATGTACCCATCAGATCTGGAAGAGGCATTTACTAATTAATTTCTTTTGTTCTCACTAAAGTTTGCTGACAAGAAAACTGGCTGAAATGCTTACAGCTCAAATACAGAATAGGTTGGTGACAAGTTTCCCAAATGTAAATATTGCTTTCATGATCTATCTTTCAATTTTTGAAACAAGTGCTGAAGGGAACCATTCCTTTTCTAAACTCAAATTGTTAAAAACGTATCTTCGGTCAACGATGGGACAAACACGACTATCCTACCGGGCATTAAGTTCAATTGAAAAGGATTTGATGAGAGAAATGATATATGAGGACATATATGAGGACAAAGAGCCGAAAAGTTAACATACTGTAATTTACAGATCTACAGCACTGCAGCTTGACTTGCTAAGGTGCTCATCTCACACGGTTATATATAGTAACTTTAATACAAACATTATTAAATTTTATTGGCATTCTGAACTTGACTGGTCAAGTGTAGTGAACATTGAATTGACTGGTCAAGTGTAGTGGACCTTGAATTGACTGGTCAAGTGTAGTGAACATTGTAGGGTTAACGTCGTTGTTACTTAGGTTACATTTGTCACTTATTTTTCCGAGAAACTATTTTATCGTTCTAATCTGGAGAATTCAAGACCCAATTGTATGTCGCGAATTAATTTATTGGGCTGAAGGGGGGGGGTAGTTAGAAGGTACTAGTGGCACGGACAGTAACATTGTAAGAATGGACCTGACAGCAAGAATCTAAGAATAGACCTAACGGTAACATTGTAAAAATAGACCTGAAAATAACAATATAAGAATGGACATGACAGCAACAATGTAAGAATGGACCTGACAGTAATAATGTAACAATGAACCTGACAGTAAAAATGTAAAAAAGGACATGACAGTAACAATGTGAGAATGGTCCTGACAGCAACAATGTAAAAATGGACATGACAGCAACAATGTAAGAATGGACCTGACAGTAACAATGTAAGAATGGACCTCAAATCAACAATGTAAGAATGGACCTGCCAGCAACAATGTAATAATAGACCTGACAGTAACAATGTAAGAATGGACATGACAGTAACAATGTAAGAATGGACCTAACAGTAACAATGTGAGAATGGACCTGACAGCAACAATGAAAGAATGGACCTGACAGCAACAATGTAATAATGGACCTGACACTAACTATGAAAGAACGGCCATGACATTAACAATGTAAGAATGGACCTAAAAACAACAATATAAGAATGGACCTGACAGTAACAATGTAAGACTGGACCTGACAGCAACAATGTAAGAATGGACCTGACAGCAACAATATAAGAATTGACCTGACAGTAACAATGTAAGAATGGACCTGACAGCAACAATATAAGAATGGACCTGACAGCAACAATGTAAGAATGGACCTGACAGGAACAATGTAAGAATGGACCTGACAGAAACAATGTAAGAATACACCTAATAGTACCAATATAAGAATGGACCTGACAGCAACAACGTAAGAATGGACCTGACAGCAAAAATTTAAGAATGGACCTGACAGTAACAATATAAGAATGGACCTGAAAACAACAATATAAGAATGGACCTGGCAGTAACAATGTAAGAATGGACCTGACAGGAACAATGTCAGAATGGACGTGAAAAAAAACAATATGAGAATGTACCTGACAGAAACAATGTAAGAATGGACCTGACAGCCACAATCTAAAAATGGACCTGACAGCAACAATGTAAGAATGGACCTGACAGAAACAATATAAGAAAGTACCTGACAGTAACAATGTAAGAATGGACCTGACAGCAACAGTATAAGATTGAACCTGACAGCAACAAAGTAAGAATGGACCTAACAGGATCAATGTAAGAATGGACCTGACAGCAACAATGTAAGAATGGACCTGACAGCAACAATGTAAGAATGGACCTGACAGTAACAATGTAAGAATGGACCTCAAATCAACAATGTAAGAATGGACCTGCCAGCAACAATGTAATAATAGACCTGACAGTAACAATGTAAGAATGGACATGACAGTAACAATGTAAGAATGGACCTGACAACAACAATGTAAGAATGGACATGACAGTAACAATGTGAGAATGGACCTGACAGCAACAATGTAAGAATGGACCTGACAGCAACAATGTAAGAATGGACCTGACAGTAACAATGAAAAAAAGGACATGACAGTAACAATGTAAGAATGGACCTGAAAACAACAATATAAGAATGGACCTGACAGTAACAATGTAAGAATGGACCTGACAGCAACAATGTAAGAATGGACCTGACAGTAACAATATAAGAATGGACCTGACAGCAACAATGTAAGAATGGACCTGACAGTAACAATGTAAGAATAGACCTAATAGTACCAATATAAGAATGGACCTGACAGCAACAATCTAAGTATGGACCTGAAAACAACAATATAAGAATGGACCTGACAGTAACAATGTAAGAATGTACCTGACAGTAACAATGTAAGAATGGACCTGACAGCAACAACGTAAGAATGGACCTGACAGCAACAATTTAAGACTGGACCTGACAGTAACAATATAAGAATGGACCTAAAAACAACAATATAAGAATGGACCTGACAGTAACAATGTAAGAATGGACCTGACAGGAACAAAGTAAGAATGGACGTGAAAAAAACAATATAAGAATGTACCTGACAGAAACAATGTAAGAATGGACCTGACAGCAACAATGTAAGAATGGACCTGACAGCAACAATATAAGAAAGTACCTGACAGTAACAATGTAAGAATGGACCTGACAGCAACAATATAAGATTGAACCTGACAGCAACAAAGTAAGAATGGACCTGACAGGAACAATGTAAGAATGGACCTGAGAGTAACAATGTAAGAATGGACCTGATAGTACCAATATAAGAATGGACCTGACAGAAACAATATAAGAAAGTACCTGACAGTAACAATGTAAGAATGGAACTGACAGTAACAATGTAAGAATGGACCTGAAAGGAACAATGTAAGAAAGGACGTGAAAAAAAACAATATAAGAATGTACCTGACAGCAACAATGTTAGAATGGACATGACAGCAACAATCTAAGAAAGGACCTGACAGCAACAATGTAAGAATGGACCTGACAGCAACAATCTAAGAAAGGACCTGACAGCAACAATGTAAGAATGGACCTGACAGAAACAATGTAAGAATGGACCTGACAGCAACAATGTAAGAATGGACCTGACAGCAACAATGTAATAATGGACCTGACAGTAACAATAAAAGAACGGCCATGACAGTAACAATGTAAGAATGGACCTGAAAAAAACAATATAAGAATGGACCTGACAGTAACAATGTAAGAATGGACCTGACAGCAACAATGTAAGAATGGACCTGACAGTAACAATGTATGAATGGACCTAACAGCAACAATGTAAGAATGGACCGGACAGCAACAATGTAATAATGGACCTGACAACAACAATCTAAGAAAGGAACTGACAGCAAGAACGTAAGAATGGACCTGACAGCAACAATGTAATAATGGACCGGACAGCAACAATATAAGAATGGACCTGACAGCAACAATCTAAGAATGGACCTGACAGCAACAATGTAAGAATGGACCTGACAGCAACAATATAAGAAAGTACCTGACAGCAACAATGTAAGAATGGACCTGACAGCAACAATGTAAGAATGGACCTGACAGTAACAATGAAAAAAAGGACATGACAGTAACAATGTAAGAATGGACCTGAAAACAACAATATAAGAATGGACCTGACAGTAACAATGTAAGAATGGACCTGACAGCAACAATGTAAGAATGGACCTGACAGTAACAATATAAGAATGGACCTGACAGCAACAATGTAAGAATGGACCTGACAGTAACAATGTAAGAATAGACCTAATAGTACCAATATAAGAATGGACCTGACAGCAACAATCTAAGTATGGACCTGAAAACAACAATATAAGAATGGACCTGACAGCAACAATGTAAGAATGTACCTGACAGTAACAATGTAAGAATGGACCTGACAGCAACAACGTAAGAATGGACCTGACAGCAACAATTTAAGACTGGACCTGACAGTAACAATATAAGAATGGACCTAAAAACAACAATATAAGAATGGACCTGACAGTAACAATGTAAGAATGGACCTGACAGGAACAAAGTAAGAATGGACGTGAAAAAAAACAATATAAGAATGTACCTGACAGAAACAATGTAAGAATGGACCTGACAGCAACAATGTAAGAATGGACCTGACAGCAACAATATAAGAAAGTACCTGACAGTAACAATGTAAGAATGGACCTGACAGCAACAATATAAGATTGAACCTGACAGCAACAAAGTAAGAATGGACCTGACAGGAACAATGTAAGAATGGACCTGAGAGTAACAATGTAAGAATGGACCTGATAGTACCAATATAAGAATGGACCTGACAGAAACAATATAAGAAAGTACCTGACAGTAACAATGTAAGAATGGAACTGACAGTAACAATGTAAGAATGGACCTGACAGGAACAATGTAAGAAAGGACGTGAAAAAAAACAATATAAGAATGTACCTGACAGCAACAATGTTAGAATGGACATGACAGCAACAATCTAAGAAAGGACCTGACAGCAACAATGTAAGAATGGACCTGACAGCAACAATCTAAGAAAGGACCTGACAGCAACAATGTAAGAATGGACCTGACAGAAACAATGTAAGAATGGACCTGACAGCAACAATGTAAGAATGGACCTGACAGCAACAATGTAATAATGGACCTGACAGTAACAATAAAAGAACGGCCATGACAGTAACAATGTAAGAATGGACCTGAAAAAAACAATATAAGAATGGACCTGACAGTAACAATGTAAGAATGGACCTGACAGCAACAATGTAAGAATGGACCTGACAGTAACAATGTATGAATGGACCTAACAGCAACAATGTAAGAATGGACCGGACAGCAACAATGTAATAATGGACCTGACAACAACAATCTAAGAATGGAACTGACAGCAAGAACGTAAGAATGGACCTGACAGCAACAATGTAATAATGGACCGGACAGCAACAATATAAGAATGGACCTGACAGCAACAATCTAAGAATGGACCTGACAGCAACAATGTAAGAATGGACCTGACAGCAACAATATAAGAAAGTACCTGACAGCAACAATGTAAGAATGGACCTGACAGCAACAATGTAAGAATGGACCTGACAGTAACAATGAAAAAAAGGACATGACAGTAACAATGTAAGAATGGACCTGAAAACAACAATATAAGAATGGACCTGACAGTAACAATGTAAGAATGGACCTGACAGCAACAATGTAAGAATGGACCTGACAGTAACAATATAAGAATGGACCTGACAGCAACAATGTAAGAATGGACCTGACAGTAACAATGTAAGAATAGACCTAATAGTACCAATATAAGAATGGACCTGACAGCAACAATCTAAGTATGGACCTGAAAACAACAATATAAGAATGGACCTGACAGCAACAATGTAAGAATGTACCTGACAGTAACAATGTAAGAATGGACCTGACAGCAACAACGTAAGAATGGACCTGACAGCAACAATTTAAGACTGGACCTGACAGTAACAATATAAGAATGGACCTAAAAACAACAATATAAGAATGGACCTGACAGTAACAATGTAAGAATGGACCTGACAGGAACAAAGTAAGAATGGACGTGAAAAAACAATATAAGAATGTACCTGACAGAAACAATGTAAGAATGGACCTGACAGCAACAATGTAAGAATGGACCTGACAGCAACAATATAAGAAAGTACCTGACAGTAACAATGTAAGAATGGACCTGACAGCAACAATATAAGATTGAACCTGACAGCAACAAAGTAAGAATGGACCTGACAGGAACAATGTAAGAATGGACCTGAGAGTAACAATGTAAGAATGGACCTGATAGTACCAATATAAGAATGGACCTGACAGAAACAATATAAGAAAGTACCTGACAGTAACAATGTAAGAATGGAACTGACAGTAACAATGTAAGAATGGACCTGACAGGAACAATGTAAGAAAGGACGTGAAAAAAAACAATATAAGAATGTACCTGACAGCAACAATGTTAGAATGGACATGACAGCAACAATCTAAGAAAGGACCTGACAGCAACAATGTAAGAATGGACCTGACAGCAACAATCTAAGAAAGGACCTGACAGCAACAATGTAAGAATGGACCTGACAGAAACAATGTAAGAATGGACCTGACAGCAACAATGTAAGAATGGACCTGACAGCAACAATGTAATAATGGACCTGACAGTAACAATAAAAGAACGGCCATGACAGTAACAATGTAAGAATGGACCTGAAAAAAACAATATAAGAATGGACCTGACAGTAACAATGTAAGAATGGACCTGACAGCAACAATGTAAGAATGGACCTGACAGTAACAATGTATGAATGGACCTAACAGCAACAATGTAAGAATGGACCGGACAGCAACAATGTAATAATGGACCTGACAACAACAATCTAAGAATGGAACTGACAGCAAGAATGTAAGAATGGACCTGACAGCAACAATGTAATAATGGACCGGACAGCAACAATATAAGAATGGACCTGACAGCAACAATGTAAGAATGGCCCTGACAGTAACAATGTATGAATGGACCTAACAGCAACAATGTAAGAATGGACCTGACAGCAACAATGTAATAATAGACCTGACAGTAACAACGTTAGAATGGACTTGACAGTAACAATGTAAGAATGGACCTGAAAACAATAATACAAGAATGGACCTGACAGCAACAATGTAAGAATGGACCTGACAGCAGCAATGTAAGAATGGACCTGACAGTAACAATGTAAGAATGGACCTGACAGCAACAATGTAAGAATGGACCTGAAAGCAACAATGTAATAATAGACCTGACAGTAACAATGTAAGAATGGACATGACAGTAACAATGAAAGAAAGGACCTGACAGCAACAATGTAATAATGGACCTGACAGCAACAATGTAAGAATGGACCTAACAGCAACAATGTAAGAATGGACCTGACAGTAACAATGTATGAATGGACCTAACAGCAACAATGTAAGAATGGACCTGACAGCAACAATGTAATAATAGACCTGACAGTAATAATGATAGAATGGACCTGACAGTAAAAATGTAAGAATGGACCTGAAAACAATAATACAAGAATGGACCTGACAGTAACAATGTAAGAATGGACCTGACAGCAACAATGTAATAATGGACCTAACAGCAACAATGTAAGAATGGATTTGACAGCAGCAATGTAAGAATAGACCTGACAGTAACAATGTAAGAATGGACATGACAGTAACAATGTAAGAATGGACCTGACAGCAACAATTTAAGAATGGACCGGACAGCGACAATGTAAGAATTGACCTGACAGTAACAATGTAAGAATGGACCTGACAGCAACAATGTAAGAATGGACCTGACAGCAATAATGTAATAATAGACCTGACAGTAACAATGTAAGAATGGACATGACAGCAACAATCTAAGAATGGACCTGACAGCAAAAATGTAAGAATGGACCTGACAGCAACAATCTAAGAAAGGACCTGACAGTAACAATGTAAGAATGGACCTGACAGCAACAATGTAAGAATGGACCTGACAGCAACAATGTAAGAATGGACCTGACAGTAACAATGTAAGAATGGACCTGATAGTAACAATGTTAGAATGGACCTGACAGTAACAATTAAGAATGGCCCTAAAAACAATAATACAAGAATGGACCTGACAGTAACAATGTAATAATGGACTTGACAGCAACAATGTAAGAATGGACCTAAAAAAAACAATATAAGAATGGACCTGACAGTAACAATGTAAGAATGAACCTGATAGCAACAATGTAAGAATGGACCTGAAAAAAACAATATGAGAATGGACCTGACAGCAACAATGTTAGAATGGACCTGACAACAACAATCTAAGAATGGACCTGACAGCAACAATGTAAGAATGGACCTGACAGCAACAATGTAAGAATGGACCTGACAGCAACAATATGAGAATGGACCTGAAAAAAACAATATAAGAATGGACCTGACAGTAACAATGGAAGAATGGACCTGACAGGAACAATGTAAGAATGGACGTGAAAAAAAAACAATATAAGAATGTACCTGACAGAAACAATGTAAGAATGGACCTGACAGCAACAAACTAAGAATGGACCTGACAGCAACAATGTAAGAATGGACCTGACAGCAAAAATTTAAGAATGGACCTGACAGTAATAATGTAAGAATGGACCTGATAGTAACAATGTTAGAATGGACCTGACAGTAACAATGTAAGAATGGCCCTAAAAACAATAATACAAGAATGGTCCTGACAGTAACAATGTAAGAATGGACTTGACAGCAAGAATGTAAGAATGGACCTGAAAAAAACAATATAAGAATGGACCTGACAGTAACATTGTAAGAATGGACCTGACAGCAACAATGTAAGAATGGACCTGAAAAAAACAATACGAGAATGGACCTGACAGCAACAATGTTAGAATGGACCTGACAGCAACAATCTAAGAATGGACCTGACAGCAACAATGTAAGAATAGACCTGACAGCAACAATGTAAGAATGGACCTGACAGCAACAAATTAAGAAAGTACCTGACAGTAACAATGTAAGAATGGACCTGACAGCAACAATGTAAGAATGGACCTGACAGTAACAATGAAAAAAAGGACATGACAGTAACAATGTAAGAATGGACCTGAAAACAACAATATAAGAATGGACCTGACAGTAACAATGTAAGAATGGACCTGACAGCAACAATGTAAGAATGGACCTGACAGTAACAATATAAGAATGGACCTGACAGCAACAATGTAAGAATGGACCTGACAGTAACAATGTAAGAATAGACCTAATAGTACCAATATAAGAATGGACCTGACAGCAACAATCTAAGTATGGACCTGAAAACAACAATATAAGAATGGACCTGACAGCAACAATGTAAGAATGTACCTGACAGTAACAATGTAAGAATGGACCTGACAGCAACAACGTAAGAATGGACCTGACAGCAACAATTTAAGACTGGACCTGACAGTAACAATATAAGAATGGACCTAAAAACAACAATATAAGAATGGACCTGACAGTAACAATGTAAGAATGGACCTGACAGGAACAAAGTAAGAATGGACGTGAAAAAAAACAATATAAGAATGTACCTGACAGAAACAATGTAAGAATGGACCTGACAGCAACAATGTAAGAATGGACCTGACAGCAACAATATAAGAAAGTACCTGACAGTAACAATGTAAGAATGGACCTGACAGCAACAATATAAGATTGAACCTGACAGCAACAAAGTAAGAATGGACCTGACAGGAACAATGTAAGAATGGACCTGAGAGTAACAATGTAAGAATGGACCTGATAGTACCAATATAAGAATGGACCTGACAGTAACAATGTAAGAATGGTTTTGACAGCAACAATGTAAGACTGGGCCTTACAGCAACAATGTAAGAATGGACCTGACAGCAACAATATAAGAATGGACCTGAAAACAACAATATAAGAATTGACCTGACAGCAACAATGTAATAATGGACCTGACAGCAATAATGTAAGAATGGACCTGAAAACAACAATATTAGAATAGACCTGAAAGCAACAATGTATGAATGGACCTGACAACAACAATATAAGAATGGACCTGACAGTAACAATGTTAGAATGGACTAGACAGTAACAATGTAAGAATGGACCTGAAAACAATAATATAAGAATAGACCTGACAGCAACAATGTAAGAATGGACCTGACAGCAACAATGTAAGAATAGACTTAACAGCAACAATGTAAGAATGGACCTGACAATAACAATTTAAGAATGGGCCTGACAGCAACAATGTAAGAATGGACCTGACAGTAACAATTTAAGAATGGGCCTGACAGGAACAATGTAAGAATGGACGTGACAGTAACAATGTAAGAATAGACCTGACAGCAGCAATGTAAGAATTTCCTGAAAACAACAATATAAGAATGGACCTGTAAGCAACAATGTAAGAATGGACTTAACAGCAACAATGTAAGAATGGACCTGACAGTAACAATTTAAGAATGGGCCTGACAGCAACAATGTAAGAATGGACCTGACAGCAACAATATAAGAATGGACCTGACAGTAACAATGTAAGAATGGATCTGACAGCAACAATCTAAGAATGGACCTGACAGCAACAATGTAAGAATGGACCTGACAGTAACAATGTAAGAATGGTTTTGACAGCAACAATGTAAGACTGGGCCTTACAGCAACAATGTAAGAATGGACCTGACAGTAACAATGTAAGAATGGACCTGGCAGCAACAATGTAAGATTGGACCTGAAAACAACAATATAAGACTGGACCTGACAGTAACAATGTAAGAATGGACCTGAAAAAAACAATGTAAGAATGGACCTTAAAACAACAATAAAAGAATGGACCTGACATAAACAAATGTAAGAATGGTCCTGACAGCAACAATGTAAGAATGGACCTGAGAGTAACAAAGTAAGAATTGACCTGACAGCAACAATGTAAGAATGGACCTGACAGCAACAATGTAATAAAAGACCTGACAGTGACAATGTTAGAATGGACCTGACAGTAACAATGTAAGAATGGACCTGACAGCAACAATGTAATTATGGACCTGACAGCAACAATGTAAGAATGGACCTGACAGCAGCAATGTAAGAATGGACTTAACAGTAACAACTTAAGAATGGACCTGACAGCAACAATGTAAGAATGGACCTGACAGCAACAATGTAATAACAGACCTACCGGTAACAATGTAAGAATGGACATGACAGCAACAATGTAAGAATGGACCTGACAGCAACAATCTAAGAAGGACCTGACAGCAACAATGTAAGAATGGACATGACAGCAACAATGTAAGAATTGACCTGAAAAAAACAATATAAGAATAGTCCTGACAGTAACAATGTAAGAATGGTCCTGACAGCAACAATGTAAGAATGGACCTGACAGTAACAATGTTAGAATGGACCTGACAGTAACAATGTAAGAATGGACCTGACAGCAACAATGTAAGAATCGACATGACAACAACAATGTAAGAATTGACCTGAAAAATCAATATAAGAATGGTCCTGACAGTAACAATGTTAGAATGGACTTGACAGTAACAATGTAAGAATAGACCTGAAAACAATAATATAAGAATGGACCTGACAGCAACAATCTAAAAATGGACCTGACAGCAACAATGTAAGAATGGACCTGACAGCAACAATGTAAGAATGGACCTGACAGCAACAATGTAAGAATGGACCTGACAGAAACAATATAAGAAAGTACCTGACAGTAACAATGTAAGAATGGACCTGACAGCAACAATATAAGATTGAACCAGACAGCAACAAAGTAAGAATGGACCTGACAGTAACAATGTTAGAATGGACATGACAGCAACAATCTAAGAATGGACCTGACAGCAACAATGTTAGAATGGACATGACAGCAACAATCTAAGAATGGACCTGACAGCAACAATGTAAGAATGGACTTGACAGCAACAATGTAAGAATGGACCAGACAGCAACAATGTAAGAATGGACCTGATAGCAACAATATAAGAATGGACCTGACAATAACAATGTAAGAATGGACCTGACAGCAACAATCTAAGAATGGACCTGACATCAACAATGTATGAATGGACCAGACAGCAACAATGTAAGATTGGACCTGACAGCAACAATGTAAGAATGGACCTGACAGTAACAATGGAATATGGACCTGACAGCAACAATATAAGAATGGACCTGAAAACAACAATATAAGAATAGACCTGACAGTAACAATGTAATAATGGACCTGACAGCAATAATGTAAGACTGGACCTGAAAAATACAATATTAGAATATACCTGAAAGCAACAATGTATGAATGGACCTGACAACAACAATGTAAGAATGGACCTGACAGTAACAATGTAAGAATAGACCAGACAGCAACAATGTAAGAATTTACCTGACATTAACAATGTAAGAATCGACCTGAAAACAACAATATAAGAATGGACCTGACAGCATCAATGTAAGAATAGACAAGACAGCAACAATGTAAGCATGGACCTGACAGTAACAATCTAAGATTGGACCTGACTGCAACAATGTTAGAATAAACCTGACAGCAACAATGTAAGAATGGACCTGACAGCAACAATGTAAGAATAGACTTAAAAGCAACAATGTAAGAATGGACCTGACAATGACAATTTAAAAATGGGCCTGACAGCAACATTGTAAGAATGGACCTGACAGTAACAATTTAAGAATGGGCCTGACAGGAACAATGTAAAAATGGACGTGATAGTAACAATGTAAGATTAGACCTGACAGCAGCAATGAAAGAATTTCCTGAAAACAAAAATATAAGAATGGACCTGTAAGCAACAATGTAAGAATGGACTTAACAGCAAAAATGTAAGAATGGGCCTGACAGCAACAATGTAAGAATGGACCTGACAGTAACAATTTAAGAATAGGCCTGACAGGAACAATGTAAGAATGGACCTGACAGTAACAATGTAAGAATAGACCTGACAGCAACAATGTAAGAATGGACCTGACAGCAACAATATAAGAATGGAACTGACAGTAACAATGTAAGAATAGACCTGACAGCAACAATGTAAGAATGGACCTGACAGCAACAATATAAGAATGGACCTGACAGTAACAATGTAAGAATGGACCTGACAGCAACAATCTAAGAATGGACCTGACAGCAACAATGTAAGAATGTACCTGACAGCAACAATGTAAGAATGGACCTGACAGTAACAATGTAATAATGGACCTGACAGCAACAATTTAAGAATGGACCTGAAAACAACAATGTAAGAATGGACCTGAGAGTAACAAAGTAAGAATTGACCTGACAACAACAATGTAAGAATGGACCTGACAGCAACAACGTAATAATAGACCTGACAGTAACAATGTTAGAATGGACCTGACAGTAACAATGTAAGAATGGACCTGACAGCAACAATGCAATTACGGACCTGACAGCAACAATGTAAGAACGGACCTGACAGCAGCTATGTAATAATAGACCTGACGGTAACAATGTAAGAATGGACATGACAGTAACAATGTAAGATTAGACCTGACAGCAGCAATGTAAGAATTTCCTGAAAACAACAATATAAGAATGGACCTGTAAGCAACAATGTAAGAATGGACTTAACAGCAACAATGTAAGAAATGGCCTGACAGCAACAATGTAAGAATGGACCTGACAGTAACAATTTAAGAATAGGCCTGACAGCAACAATCTAAGAATGGACTTGACAGTAACAATGTAAGAATAGACCTGACAGCAACAATGTAAGAATGGACCTGACAGCAACAATATAAGAATGGAACTGACAGTAACAATGTAAGAATAGACCTGACAACAACAATATAAGAATGGAACTGACAGTAACAATGTAAGAATAGACCTGACAGCAACAATGTAAGAATGGACCTGACAACAACAATATAAGAATGGACCTGACAGTAACAATGTAAGAATGGACCTGACAGCAACAATCTAAGAATGGACCTGACAGCAACAATGCAATTATGGACCTTACAGCAACAATGTAAGAATGGACCTGACAGCAGCAATGTAAGAATGGACCTGACAGTAACAATGTAAGAATGGACCTGACAGCAAAAATTTAAGAATGGACCTGACAGCAACTATGTAAAAATAGACCTGACGGTAACAATGTAAGAATGGACCTGACAGCAACAATGTAAGAAATGACCTGAAAACAACAATATAAGAAAGGACCTGACAGTAACAATGTTAGAATGGACATGACAGCAACAATCTAAGAATGGACCTGACAGCAACAATGTAAGAATGGACATGACAGCAACAATCTAAGAATGGACCTGACAGCAACAATGTAAGAATGGACTTGACAGCAACAATGTAAGAATAGACCAGACAGCAACAATGTAAGTATGGACCTGACAGTAACAATGTTAGAATGGACTAGACAGTAACAATGTAAGAATGGACCTGAAAACAATAATATAAGAATGGACCTGACAGTAACAATGTAAGAATGGACCAGACAGCAACAATGTAAGCATGGACCTGACAGTAACAATCTAAGAATGGACCTGAAAACAACAATATAAGAATAGACCTGACAGCAACAATGTAAGAATGGACCTGACAGCAACAATGTAAGAATAGACTTAACAGCAACAATGTAAGAATGGACCTGAAAATAACAATTTAAGAATGGGCATGACAGCAACAATGTAATAATGGAACTGACAGTAACAATTTAAGAATGGGCCTGACAGGAACAATGTAAGAATAGACCTGACAGCAGCAATGTAAGAATTTCCTGAAAACAACAATATAAGAATGGACCTGTAAGCAACAATGTAAGAATGGACTTAACAGCAACAATGTAAGAATGGACCTGACAGTAACAATTTAAGAATGGGCCTGACAGCAACAATGTAAGAATGGACCTGACAGCAACAATATAAGAATGGACCTGACAGTAACAATGTAAGAATGGACCTGACAGCAACAATCTAAGAATGGACCTGACAGCAACAATGTAAGAATGGACCTGACAGTAACAATGTAATAATGGACCTGACAGCAACAATTTAAGAATGGACCTAAAAACAACAATATAAGAATAGACCTGACAGCAACAATGTAATAATGGACCTGACAGTAACAATGTAAGAATGGTTTTGACAGCAACAATGTAAGACTGGGCCTTACAGCAACAATGTAATAATGGACCTGACAGTAACATTGTAAGAATGGACCTGACAGCAACAATGTAAGATTGGACCTGAAAACAACAATATAAGACTGGACCTGACAGTAACAATGTAAGAATGGACCTGAAAACAACAATGTAAGAATGGACCTAAAAACAACAATAAAAGAATGGACCTGACATAAACAAATGTAAGAATGGTCCTGACAGCAACAATGTAAGAATGGACCTAAAAACAACAATGTAAGAATGGACCTGAGAGTAACAAAATAAGAATTGACCTGACAGCAACAATGTAAGAATGGACCTGACAGCAACAATGTAATAAAAGACCTGACAGTGACAATGTTAGAATGGACCTGACAGTAACAATGTAAGAATGGACCTGACAGCAACAATGTAATTATGGACCTGACAGCAACAATGTAAGAATGGACCTGACATCAGCAATGTAAGAATGGTCCTGACAGTAACAATGTAAGAATGGACCTGACAGCAACAATGTAAGAATGGACCTGACAGCAACAATGTAATAAC
Organism: Bulinus truncatus; assembly: GCA_021962125.1. Taxonomy (NCBI): domain Eukaryota; kingdom Metazoa; phylum Mollusca; class Gastropoda; family Planorbidae; genus Bulinus; species Bulinus truncatus. Next base: position 2,940,568 of record JAGDYQ010000028.1, on the reverse strand, counting down.
AGACCTGACGGTAACAATGTAAGAATGGACATGACAGCAACAATGTAAGAATGGACCTGACAGCAACAATCTAAGAAGTACCTGACAGCAACAATGTAAGAATGGACATGACAGCAACAATGTAAGAATTGACCTGAAAATACAATATAAGAATGGTCCTGACAGTAACAATGTAAGAATGGTCCTGACAGCAACAATGTAAGAATGGACCTGACAGTAACAAAATTAGAATGGACCTGACAGTAACAATGTAAGAATGGACCTGACAGCAACAATGTAAGAATGGACATGACAACAACAATGTAAGAATTGACCTGAAAAAAACAATATAAGAATGGTCCTGACAGTAACATTGTTAGAATGGACCTGACAGTAACAATGTAAGAATGGACCTGAAAACAATAATATAAGAATGGACCTGACAGCAACAATGTTAGAATGGACCTGACAGCAACAATCTAAAAATGGACCTGACAGCAACAATGTAGGAATAGACCTGACAGCAACAATGTAAGAATGGACCTAACAGCAACAATGTAAGAATGGACCTGACAGCAACAATATAAGAAAGTACCCGAGAGTAACAATGAAAGAATGGACCTGACAGCAACAATATAAGATTGAACCTGACAGCAACAAAGTAAGAATGGACTTGACAGGAACAAAGTAAGAATGGACCTGACAGTTACAATGTAAGAATGGACCTGATAGTACCAAAATAAAAATGGACCTGTCAGCAACAATGTAAGAATGGACCTGAAAACAGCAATATAAGAATGGACCTGACAGTAACAATGTTAGAATGGACATGACAGCAACAATCTAAGATTGGACCTGACAGCAACAATGTTAGAATGGACATGACAGCAACAATCTAAGAATGGACCTGACAGCAACAATGTAAGAATGGACTTGACAGCAACAATGTAAGAATGGACCAGACAGCAACAATATAAGAATGGACCTGACAATAACACTGTAAGAATGGACCTGACAGCAATAATCTAAGAATGGACCTGACATCAACAATGTATGAATGGACCAGACAGCAACAATGTAAGATTGGACCTGACAGCAACAATGTAAGAATGGACCTGACAGTAACAATGGAATATGGACCTGACAGCAACAATATAAGAATGGACCTGAAAACAACAATATAAGAATAGACCTGACAGCAACAATGTAATAATGGACCTGACAGCAATAATGTAAGACTGGACCTGAAAAATACAATATTAGAATAGACCTGAAAGCAACAATGTATGAATGGACCTGACAACAACAATGTAAGAATGGACCTGACAGTAACAATGTAAGAATAGACCAGACAGCAACAATGTAAGCATGGACCTGACAGTAACAATCTAAGATTGGACCTGAAAACAACAATATAAGAATGGACCTGACAGCAACAATGTAAGAATAGACCAGACAGCAACAATGTAAGCATGGACCTGACAGTAACAATCTAAGATTGGACCTGACTGCAACAATGTTAGAATAGACCTGACAGCAACAATGTAAGAATGGACCTGACAGCAACAATGTAAGAATAGACCAGACAGCAAAAATGTAAGCATGGACCTGACAGTAACAATCTAAGATTGGACCTGACTGCAACAATGTTAGAATAGACCTGACAGTAACAATGTAAGAATGGACCTGATAGTACCAATATAAAAATGAATTTGTCAGCAACAATGTAAGAATGGACCTGAAAACAACAATATAAGAATGGACCTGACAGTAACATTGTTAGAATGGACATGACAGCAACAATCTAAGAATGGACCTGACAGCAACAATGTTAGAATGGACATGACAGCAACAATCTAAGAATGGACCTGACAGCAGCAATGTAAGAATGGACTTGACAGCAACAATGTAAGAATGGACCAGACAGCAACAATGTAAGAATGGACCTGATAGCAACAATATAAGAATGGACCTGACAATAACAATGTAAGAATGGACCAGACAGCAACAATCTAAGAATGGACCTGACATCAACAATGTATGAATGGACCAGACAGCAACAATGTAAGATTGGACCTGACAGCAACAATGTAAGAATGGACCTGACAGTAACAATGGAATATGGACCTGACAGCAACAATGTAATAATGGACCTGACAGCAATAATGTAAGACTGGACCTGAAAAATACAATATTAGAATAGACCTGAAAGCAACAATGTATGAATGGACCTGACAACAACAATGTAAGAATGGACCTGACAGTAACAATGTAAGAATAGACCAGACAGCAACAATGTAAGCATGGACCTGACAGTAACAATCTAAGATTGGACCTGAAAACAACAATATAAGAATGGACCTGACAGCAATAATGTAAGAATAGACCAGACAGCAACAATGTAAGCATGGACCTGACAGTAACAATCTAAGATTGGACCTGACTGCAACAATGTTAGAATAGACCTGACAGCAACAATGTAAGAATGGACCTGACAGCAACAATGTAAGAATAGACTTAAAAGCAACAATGTAAGAATGGACCTGACAATGACAATTTAAGAATGGGCCTGACAGCAACATTGTAAGAATGGACCTGACAGTAACAATTTAAGAATGGGCCTGACAGGAACAATGTAAGAATGGACGTGATAGTAACAATGTAAGATTAGACCTGACAGCAGCAATGAAAGAATTTCCTGAAAACAACAATATAAGAATGGACCTGTAAGCAACAATGTAAGAATGGACTTAACAGCAACAATGTAAGAATGGGCCTGACAGCAACAATGTAAGAATGGACCTGACAGTAACAATTTAAGAATAGGCCTGACAGTAACAATGTAAGAATGGACCTGACAGTAACAATGTAAGAATGGACATGACAACAACAATGTAAGAATTGACCTGAAAAAAACAATATAAGAATGGTCCTGACAGTAACATTGTTAGAATGGACCTGACAGTAACAATGTAAGAATGGACCTGAAAACAATAATATAAGAATGGACCTGACAGCAACAATGTTAGAATGGACCTGACAGCAACAATCTAAAAATGGACCTGACAGCAACAATGTAAAAATGGACCTGACAGCAACAATGTAAGAATGGACCTAACAGCAACAATGTAAGAATGGACCTGACAGCAACAATATAAGAAAGTACCTGACAGTAACAATGTAAGAATGGACCTGACAGCAACAATATAAGATTGAACCTGACAGCAACAAAGTAAGAATGGAACTGACAGGAACAAAGTAAGAATGGACCTGACAGTAACAATGTAAGAATGGACCTGATAGTACCAATATAAAAATGGACCTGTCAGCAACAATGTAAGAATGGACCTGAAAACAGCAATATAAGAATGGACCTGACAGTAACAATGTTAGAATGGACATGACAGTAACAATCTATGAATGGACCTGACAGCAACAATGTAAGAATGGACTTGACAGCAACAATGTAAGAATGGACCAGACAGCAACAATGTAAGAATGGACCTGATAGCAACAATATAAGAATGGACCTGACAATAACAATGTAAGAATGGACCTGACAGCAACAATGTAAGAATGGACCTGACATCAACAATGTATGAATGGACCAGACAGCAACAATGTAAGATTGGACCTGACAGCAACAATGTAAGAATGGACCTGACAGTAACAATGGAATATGGACCTGACAGCAACAATATATGAATGGACCTGAAAACAACAATATAAGAATAGACCTGACAGCAACAATGTAATAATGGACCTGACAGCAATAATGTAAGACTGGACCTGAAAAATACAACATTAGAATAGACCTGAAAGCAACAATGTATGAATGGACCTGACAACAACAATGTAAGAATGGACCTGACAGTAACAATGTAAGAATAGACCAGACAGCAACAATGTAAGAATTTACCTGACATTAACAATGTAAGAATCGACCTGAAAACAACAATATAAGAATGGACCTGACAAGCAACAATGTAAGAATAGACCAGACAGCAACAATGTAAGCATGGACCTGACAGTAACAATCTAAGATTGGACCTGAATGCAACAATGTTAGAATAGACCTGACAGCAACAATGTAAGAATGGACCTGACAGCAACAATGTAAGAATAGACCAGACAGCAACAATGTAAGCATGGACCTGACAGTAACAATCTAAGATTGGACCTGACTGCAACAATGTTAGAATAGACCTGACAGTAACAATGTAAGAATGGACCTGATAGTACCAATATAAAAATGGACCTGTCAGCAACAATGTAAGAATGGACCTGAAAACAACAATATAAGAATGGACCTGACAGTAACATTGTTAGAATGGACATGACAGCAACAATCTAAGAATGGACCTGACAGCAACAATGTTAGAATGGACATGACAGCAACAATATAAGAATGGACCTGACAGCAGCAATGTAAGAATGGACTTGACAGCAACAATGTAAGAATGGACCAGACAGCAACAATGTAAGAATGGACCTGATAGCAACAATATAAGAATGGACCTGACAATAACAATGTAAGAATGGACCAGACAGCAACAATCTAAGAATGGACCTGACATCAACAATGTATGAATGGACCAGACAGCAACAATGTAAGATTGGACCTGACAGCAACAATGTAAGAATGGACCTGACAGTAACAATGGAATATGGACCTGACAGCAACAATGTAATAATGGACCTGACAGCAATAATGTAAGACTGGACCCTGAAAAATACAATATTAGAATAGACCTGAAAGCAACAATGTATGAATGGACCTGACAACAACAATGTAAGAATGGACCTGACAGTAACAATGTAAGAATAGACCAGACAGCAACAATGAAGCATGGACCTGACAGTAACAATCTAAGATTGGACCTGAAAACAACAATATAAGAATGGACCTGACAGCAACAATGTAAGAATAGACCAGACAGCAACAATGTAAGCATGGACCTGACAGTAACAATCTAAGATTGGACCTGACTGCAACAATGTTAGAATAGACCTGACAGCAACAATGTAAGAATGGACCTGACAGCAACAATGTAAGAATAGACTTAAAAGCAACAATGTAAGAATGGACCTGACAATGACAATTTAAGAATGGGCCTGACAGCAACATTGTAAGAATGGACCTGACAGTAACAATTTAAGAATGGGCCTGACAGGAACAATGTAAGAATGGACGTGATAGTAACAATGTAAGATTAGACCTGACAGCAGCAATGAAAGAATTTCCTGAAAACAACAATATAAGAATGGACCTGTAAGCAACAATGTAAGAATGGACTTAACAGCAACAATGTAAGAATGGGCCTGACAGCAACAATGTAAGAATGGACCTGACAGTAACAATTTAAGAATAGGCCTGACAGTAACAATGTAAGAATGGACCTGACAGCAACAATGTAAGAATGGACATGACAACAACAATGTAAGAATTGACCTGAAAAAAACAATATAAGAATGGTCCTGACAGTAACATTGTTAGAATGGACCTGACAGTAACAATGTAAGAATGGACCTGAAAACAATAATATAAGAATGGACCTGACAGCAACAATGTTAGAATGGACCTGACAGCAACAATCTAAAAATGGACCTGACAGCAACAATGTAAAAATGGACCTGACAGCAACAATGTAAGAATGGACCTAACAGCAACAATGTAAGAATGGACCTGACAGCAACAATATAAGAAAGTACCTGACAGTAACAATGTAAGAATGGACCTGACAGCAACAATATAAGATTGAACCTGACAGCAACAAAGTAAGAATGGACCTGACAGGAACAAAGTAAGAATGGACCTGACAGTAACAATGTAAGAATGGACCTGATAGTACCAATATAAAAATGGACCTGTCAGCAACAATGTAAGAATGGACCTGAAAACAGCAATATAAGAATGGACCTGACAGTAACAATGTTAGAATGGACATGACAGTAACAATCTATGAATGGACCTGACAGCAACAATGTAAGAATGGACTTGACAGCAACAATGTAAGAATGGACCAGACAGCAACAATGTAAGAATGGACCTGATAGCAACAATAAAAGAATGGACCTGACAATAACAATGTAAGAATGGACCTGACAGCAACAATGTAAGAATGGACCTGACATCAACAATGTATGAATGGACCAGACAGCAACAATGTAAGATTGGACCTGACAGCAACAATGTAAGAATGGACCTGACAGTAACAATGGAATATGGACCTGACAGCAACAATATATGAATGGACCTGAAAACAACAATATAAGAATAGACCTGACAGCAACAATGTAATAATGGACCTGACAGCAATAATGTAAGACTGGACCTGAAAAATACAACATTAGAATAGACCTGAAAGCAACAATGTATGAATGGACCTGACAACAACAATGTAAGAATGGACCTGACAGTAACAATGTAAGAATAGACCAGACAGCAACAATGTAAGAATTTACCTGACATTAACAATGTAAGAATCGACCTGAAAACAACAATATAAGAATGGACCTGACAGCAACAATGTAAGAATAGACCAGACAGCAACAATGTAAGCATGGACCTGACAGTAACAATCTAAGATTGGACCTGACTGCAACAATGTTAGAATAGACCTGACAGCAACAATGTAAGAATGGACCTGACAGCAACAATGTAAGAATAGACCAGACAGCAACAATGTAAGCATGGACCTGACAGTAACAATCTAAGATTGGACCTGACTGCAACAATGTTAGAATAGACCTGACAGTAACAATGTAAGAATGGACCTGATAGTACCAATATAAAAATGGACCTGTCAGCAACAATGTAAGAATGGACCTGAAAACAACAATATAAGAATGGACCTGACAGTAACATTGTTAGAATGGACATGACAGCAACAATCTAAGAATGGACCTGACAGCAACAATGTTAGAATGGACAGTGACAGCAACAATATAAGAATGGACCTGACAGCAGCAATGTAAGAATGGACTTGACAGCAACAATGTAAGAATGGACCAGACAGCAACAATGTAAGAATGGACCTGATAGCAACAATATAAGAATGGACCTGACAATAACAATGTAAGAATGGACCAGACAGCAACAATCTAAGAATGGACCTGACATCAACAATGTATGAATGGACCAGACAGCAACAATGTAAGATTGGACCTGACAGCAACAATGTAAGAATGGACCTGACAGTAACAATGGAATATGGACCTGACAGCAACAATGTAATAATGGACCTGACAGCAATAATGTAAGACTGGACCTGAAAAATACAATATTAGAATAGACCTGAAAGCAACAATGTATGAATGGACCTGACAACAACAATGTAAGAATGGACCTGACAGTAACAATGTAAGAATAGACCAGACAGCAACAATGTAAGCATGGACCTGACAGTAACAATCTAAGATTGGACCTGAAAACAACAATATAAGAATGGACCTGACAGCAACAATGTAAGAATAGACCAGACAGCAACAATGTAAGCATGGACCTGACAGTAACAATCTAAGATTGGACCTGACTGCAACAATGTTAGAATAGACCTGACAGCAACAATGTAAGAATGGACCTGACAGCAACAATGTAAGAATAGACTTAAAAGCAACAATGTAAGAATGGACCTGACAATGACAATTTAAGAATGGGCCTGACAGCAACATTGTAAGAATGGACCTGACAGTAACAATTTAAGAATGGGCCTGACAGGAACAATGTAAGAATGGACGTGATAGTAACAATGTAAGATTAGACCTGACAGCAGCAATGAAAGAATTTCCTGAAAACAACAATATAAGAATGGACCTGTAAGCAACAATGTAAGAATGGACTTAACAGCAACAATGTAAGAATGGGCCTGACAGCAACAATGTAAGAATGGACCTGACAGTAACAATTTAAGAATAGGCCTGACAGTAACAATGTAAGAATGGACCTGACAGCAACAATGTAAGAATGGACATGACAACAACAATGTAAGAATTGACCTGAAAAAAACAATATAAGAATGGTCCTGACAGTAACATTGTTAGAATGGACCTGACAGTAACAATGTAAGAATGGACCTGAAAACAATAATATAAGAATGGACCTGACAGCAACAATGTTAGAATGGACCTGACAGCAACAATCTAAAAATGGACCTGACAGCAACAATGTAAAAATGGACCTGATAGCAACAATGTAAGAATGGACCTAACAGCAACAATGTAAGAATGGACCTGACAGCAACAATATAAGAAAGTACCTGACAGTAACAATGTAAGAATGGACCTGACAGCAACAATATAAGATTGAACCTGACAGCAACAAAGTAAGAATGGACCTGACAGGAACAAAGTAAGAATGGACCTGACAGTAACAATGTAAGAATGGACCTGATAGTACCAATATAAAAATGGACCTGTCAGCAACAATGTAAGAATGGACCTGAAAACAGCAATATAAGAATGGACCTGACAGTAACAATGTTAGAATGGACATGACAGTAACAATCTATGAATGGACCTGACAGCAACAATGTAAGAATGGACTTGACAGCAACAATGTAAGAATGGACCAGACAGCAACAATGTAAGAATGGACCTGATAGCAACAATATAAGAATGGACCTGACAATAACAATGTAAGAATGGACCTGACAGCAACAATGTAAGAATGGACCTGACATCAACAATGTATGAATGGACCAGACAGCAACAATGTAAGATTGGACCTGACAGCAACAATGTAAGAATGGACCTGACAGTAACAATGGAATATGGACCTGACAGCAACAATATATGAATGGACCTGAAAACAACAATATAAGAATAGACCTGACAGCAACAATGTAATAATGGACCTGACAGCAATAATGTAAGACTGGACCTGAAAAATACAACATTAGAATAGACCTGAAAGCAACAATGTATGAATGGACCTGACAACAACAATGTAAGAATGGACCTGACAGTAACAATGTAAGAATAGACCAGACAGCAACAATGTAAGAATTTACCTGACATTAACAATGTAAGAATCGACCTGAAAACAACAATATAAGAATGGACCTGACAGCAACAATGTAAGAATAGACCAGACAGCAACAATGTAAGCATGGACCTGACAGTAACAATCTAAGATTGGACCTGACTGCAACAATGTTAGAATAGACCTGACAGCAACAATGTAAGAATGGACCTGACAGCAACAATGTAAGAATAGACCAGACAGCAACAATGTAAGCATGGACCTGACAGTAACAATCTAAGATTGGACCTGACTGCAACAATGTTAGAATAGACCTTGACAGTAACAATGTAAGAATGGACCTGATAGTACCAATATAAAAATGGACCTGTCAGCAACAATGTAAGAATGGACCTGAAAACAACAATATAAGAATGGACCTGACAGTAACATTGTTAGAATGGACATGACAGCAACAATCTAAGAATGGACCTGACAGCAACAATGTTAGAATGGACATGACAGCAACAATATAAGAATGGACCTGACAGCAGCAATGTAAGAATGGACTTGACAGCAACAATGTAAGAATGGACCAGACAGCAACAATGTAAGAATGGACCTGATAGCAACAATATAAGAATGGACCTGACAATAACAATGTAAGAATGGACCAGACAGCAACAATCTAAGAATGGACCTGACATCAACAATGTATGAATGGACCAGACAGCAACAATGTAAGATTGGACCTGACAGCAACAATGTAAGAATGGACCTGACAGTAACAATGGAATATGGACCTGACAGCAACAATGTAATAATGGACCTGACAGCAATAATGTAAGACTGGACCTGAAAAATACAATATTAGAATAGACCTGAAAGCAACAATGTATGAATGGACCTGACAACAACAATGTAAGAATGGACCTGACAGTAACAATGTAAGAATAGACCAGACAGCAACAATGTAAGCATGGACCTGACAGTAACAATCTAAGATTGGACCTGAAAACAACAATATAAGAATGGACCTGACAGCAACAATGTAAGAATAGACCAGACAGCAACAATGTAAGCATGGACCTGACAGTAACAATCTAAGATTGGACCTGACTGCAACAATGTTAGAATAGACCTGACAGCAACAATGTAAGAATGGACCTGACAGCAACAATGTAAGAATAGACTTAAAGCAACAATGTAAGAATGGACCTGACAATGACAATTTAAGAATGGGCCTGACAGCAACATTGTAAGAATGGACCTGACAGTAACAATTTAAGAATGGGCCTGACAGGAACAATGTAAGAATGGACGTGATAGTAAATGAATGTAAGATTAGACCTGACAGCAGCAATGAAAGAATTTCCTGAAAACAACAATATAAGAATGGACCTGTAAGCAACAATGTAAGAATGGACTTAACAGCAACAATGTAAGAATGGGCCTGACAGCAACAATGTAAGAATGGACCTGACAGTAACAATTTAAGAATAGGCCTGACAGTAACAATGTAAGAATGGACCTGACAGCAACAATGTAAGAATGGACATGACAACAACAATGTAAGAATTGACCTGAAAAAAACAATCATAAGAATGGTCACAACTGGACAGTAACATTGTTAGAATGGACCTGACAGTAACAATGTAAGAATGGACCTTGAAAACAATAATATAAGAATGGACCTGACAGCAACAATGTTAGAATGGACCTGACAGCAACAATCTAAAAATGGACCTGACAGAAACAATGTAAAAATGGACCTGACAGCAACAATGTAAGAATGGACCTAACAGCAACAATGTAAGAATGGACCTGACAGCAACAATATAAGAAAGTACCTGACAGTAACAATGTAAGAATGGACCTGACAGCAACAATATAAGATTGAACCTGACAGCAACAAAGTAAGAATGGACCTGACAGGAACAAAGTAAGAATGGACCTGACAGTAACAATGTAAGAATGGACCTGATAGTACCAATATAAAAATGGACCTGTCAGCAACAATGTAAGAATGGACCTGAAAACAGCAATATAAGAATGGACCTGACAGTAACAATGTTAGAATGGACATGACAGTAACAATCTATGATTGGACCTGACAGCAACAATGTAAGAATGGACTTGACAGCAACAATGTAAGAATGGACCAGACAGCAACAATGTAAGAATGGACCTGATAGCAACAATATAAGAATGGACCTGACAATAACAATGTAAGAATGGACCTGACAGCAACAATGTAAGAATGGACCTGACATCAACAATGTATGAATGGACCAGACAGCAACAATGTAAGATTGGACCTGACAGCAACAATGTAAGAATGGACCTGACAGTAACAATGGAATATGGACCTGACAGCAACAATATAAGAATGGACCTGAAAACAACAATATAAGAATAGACCTGACAGCAACAATGTAATAATGGACCTGACAGCAATAATGTAAGACTGGACCTGAAAAATACAACATTAGAATAGACCTGAAAGCAACTATGTATGAATGGACCTGACAACAACAATGTAAGAATGGACCTGACAGTAACAATGTAAGAATAGACCAGACAGCAACAATGTAAGAATTTACCTGACATTAACAATGTAAGAATCGACCTGAAAACAACAATATAAGAATGGACCTGACAGCAACAATGTAAGAATAGACCAGACAGCAACAATGTAAGCATGGACCTGACAGTAACAATCTAAGATTGGACCTGACTGCAACAATGTTAGAATAGACCTGACAGCAACAATGTAAGAATGGACCTGATAGTACCAATATAAAAATGGACCTGTCAGCAACAATGTAAGAATGGACCTGAAAACAGCAATATAAGAATGGACCTGACAGTAACAATGTTAGAATGGACATGACAGCAACAATCTATGAATGGACCTGACAGCAACAATGTTAGAATGGACATGACAGCAACAATCTAGGAATGGACCTGACAGCAACAATGTAAGAATGGACTTGACAGCAACAATGTAAGAATGGACCAGACAGCAACAATGTAAGAATGGACCTGATAGCAACAATATAAGAATGGACCTGACAATAACAATGTAAGAATGGACCTGACAGCAACAATCTAAGAATGGACCTGACATCAACAATGTATGAATGGACCAGACAGCAACAATGTAAGATTGGACCTGACAGCAACAATGTAAGAATGGACCTGACAGTAACAATGGAATATGGACCTGACAGCAACAATATAAGAATGGACCTGAAAACAACAATATAAGAATAGACCTGACAGCAACAATGTTATAATGGACCTGACAGCAATAATGTAAGACTGGACCTGAAAAATACAATATTAGAATAGACCTGAAAGCAACAATGTATGAATGGACCTGACAACAACAATGTAAGAATGGACCTGACAGTAACAATGTAAGAATAGACCAGACAGCAACAATGTAAGAATTTACCTGACATTAACAATGTAAGAATCGACCTGAAAACAACAATATAAGAATGGACCTGACAGCAACAATGTAAGAATAGACCAGACAGCAACAATGTAAGCATGGACCTGACAGTAACAATCTAAGATTGGACCTGACTGCAACAATGTTAGAATAGACCTGACAGCAACAATGTAAGAATGGACCTGACAGCAACAATGTAAGAATAGACCAGACAGCAACAATGTAAGCATGGACCTGACAGTAACAATCTATGATTGGACCTGAAAACAACAATATAAGAATGGACCTGACAGCAACAATGTAAGAATAGACCAGACAGCAACAATGTAAGCATGGACCTGACAGTAACAATCTAAGATTGGACCTGACTGCAACAATGTTAGAATAGACCTGACAGCAACAATGTAAGAATGGACCTGACAGCAACAATGTAAGAATAGACTTAAAAGCAACAATGTAAGAATGGACCTGACAATGACAATTTAAGAATGGGCCTGATAGCAACATTGTAAGAATGGACCTGACAGTAACAATTTAAGAATGGGCCTGACAGGAACAATGTAAGAATGGACGTGATAGTAACAATGTAAGATTAGACCTGACAGCAGAAATGAAAGAATTTCCTGAAAACAACAATATAAGAATGGGCCTGACAGCAACAATGTAAGAATGGACCTGACAGTAACAATTTAAGAATAGGCCTGACAGGAACAATGTAAGAATGGACCTGACAGTAACAATGTAAGAATAGACCTGACATCAACAATGTAAGAATGGACCTGACAGCAACAATATAAGAATGGAACTGACATTAACAATGTAATAATAGACCTGACAGCAACAATGTAAGAATGGACCTGACAGCAACAATATAAGAATGGACCTGACAGTAACAATGTAAGAATGGACCTGACAGCAACAATCTAAGAATGGACCTGACAGCAACAATGTAAGAATGGACCTGACAGCAACAATGTAAGAATGGACCTGACAGTAACAATGTAATAATGGTCCTGACAGCAACAATTTAAGAATGGACCTGAAAACAACAATGAAAGAATGGACCTGAGAGTAACAAAGTAAGAATTGACCTGACAGCAACAATGTAAGAATGGACCTGACAGCAACAACGTTATAATATACCTGACAGTAACAATGTTAGAATGGACCTGACAGTAACAATGTAAGAATGGACCTGACAGCAACAATGCAATTATGGACCTGACAGCAACAATGTAAGAATGGACCTGACAGCAGCAATGTAAGAATGGACCTGACAGTAACAATGTAAGAATGGACCTGACAGCAACAATGTAAGAATTGACCTGACAGCAACTATGTAATAATAGACCTGACGGTAACAATGTAAGAATGGACATGACAGTAACAATGTAAGATTAGACCTGACAGCAGCAATGTAAGAATTTCCTGAAAACAACAATATAAGAATGGACCTGTAAGCAACAATGTAAGAATGGACTTAACAGCAACAATGTAAGAATGGGCCTGACAGCAACAATGTAAGAATGGACCTGACAGTAACAATTTAAGAATAGGCCTGACAGGAACAATGTAAGAATGGACCTGACAGTAACAATGTAAGAATAGACCTGACAGCAACAATGTAAGAATGGACCTGACAGCAACAATATAAGAATTGAACTGACAGTAACAATGTAAAAATAGACCTGACAACAACAATATAAGAATGGAACTGACAGTAACAATGTAAGAATAGACCTGACAGCAACAATGTAAGAATGGACCTGACAGCAACAATATAAGAATGGACCTGACAGTAACAATGTAAGAATGGACCTGACAGCAACAATCTAAGAATGGACCTGACAGCAACAATGCAATTATGGACCTGACAGCAACAATGTAAGAATGGACCTGACAGCAGCAATGTAAGAATGGACCTGACAGTAACAATGTAAGAATGGACCTGACAGCAACAATGTAAGAATGGACCTGACAGCAACTATGTAATAATAGACCTGATGGTAACAATGTAAGAATGGACATGACAGCAACAATATAAGACTGGACCTGACAGTAACAATGTAAGAATGGACCTGTAAACAATAATACAAGAATGGACCTGACAGTAACAATGTAAGAATGGACCTGACAGCAGCAATGTAAGAATTGTCCTGACAGTAACAATGTAAGAATGGACCTGACAGCAACAATGTAAGAATGGACCTGACAGTAACAATGTAAGAATGGACCTGACATTTACAATGTAAGAATGGACCTGAAAACAATAATATAAGAATGGACCTGACTGCAACAATGTTAGAATAGACCTGACAGCAACAATGTAAGAATGGACCTGACAGCAACAATGTAAGAATAGACTTAACAGCAACAATGTAAGAATGGACCTGACAGTAACAATTTAAGAATGGGCCTGACAGCAACAGTGTAAGAATGGACCTGACAGTAACAGTTTAAGAATGGGCCTGACAGGAACAATGTAAGAATGGACGTGACAGTAACAATGTAAGAATAGACCTGACAGCAGCAATGTAAGAATTTACCTGAAAACAACAATATAAGAATGGACCTGTAAGCAACAATGTATGAATGGACCTGAAAACAACAATATAAGAATGGACCTGACAGTAACAATGTAAGAATGGACCTGACATCAACAATGTAAGAATGGACCTGAAAACAATAATATAAGAATGGACCTGACAGTAACAATGTAAGAATGGACCTGATAGCAACAATGTAAGAATTTACCTGACATTAACAATGTAAGAATCGACCTGAAAACAACAATATAAGAATGGACCTGACAGCAACAATGTAAGAATGGACCAGACAGCAACAATGTAAGCATGGACCTGACAGTAACAATCTAAGATTGGACCTGACTGCAACAATGTTAGAATAGACCTGAAAATCAATAATACAAGAATGGACCTGACACTAACAATGTAAGAATGGACCTGACAACAACAATGTAAGAATCGACCTGATAGTAACAATGTTAGAATGGACCTGACAGTAATAATGTAAGAATGGGCCTGAAAACAATATTATAGGAATGGACCTGACAGTAACAATGTTAGAATGACCTGACAGCAACAATGTAAGAATTTACCTGACATTAACAATGTAAGAATCGACCTGAAAACAACAATATAAGAATGGACCTGACAGCAACAATGTAAGAATGGACCTGACAGCAACAATGTAAGAATGGACCTGACAGTAACAATTTAAGAATGGGCCTGACAGCAACAATGTAAGAATGGACCTGACAGTAACAATTTAAGAATGAGCCTGACAGGAACAATGTAAGAATGGACCTGACAGTAACAATGTAAGAAAGTACCTGACAGCAACAATGTAAGAATGGACCTGACAGCAACAATATAAGAATGGACCTGACAGTAACAATGTAATAATGGACCTGACAGCAACAATATAAGAATGGACCTGAAAACAACAATATAAGAATAGACCTGACAGCAACAATGTAATAATGGACCTGACAGTAACAATGTAAGAATGGACCTGACAGCAACAATGTAAGACTGGGCCTGACAGCAACAATGTAAGAATGGACCTGACAGTAACAATGTAAGAATGGACCTGACAGCAACAATGTAAGATTGGACCTGAAAACAACAATATAAGACTGGACCTGACAGTAAAAATGTAAGAATGGACCTGAAAACAACAATGTAAGAATGGACCTGAAAACAACAATATAAGATTGTATTTAGTGAAGAAAACTTTGGCATTAATTTTTATGCCTAACAAATTAACAAGACAGTTTATAACAGGCTTGCGGAGCCGGAGCCGAGGAGCAGGGAGCCGCTACTTTTTGCTGGAGCCGGAGCCGAAAAAATCTGGCTGCTCCACGGCTCCCAAATGCTTTTTTTTTTTTTACAGCAGATTTTATTTTAGCTTTAAAATTTGTTTGATTGTTTGCCTCCTACAATTTTAAATGTTTTCATTTTTACGAACGCCACAACAGTAAATGATGACACGTTTAAATGATATGCGTCCACGCACATCACCACAAGAAATCTTTAATGGGGAATCGTTTTGTGTTCGTTTTAAATTTTGTTTACCCTCCGAAATTTTTTTAATGGCATGCTATTTTGTTATATATAAAGTTAAAACAGTTTTATTTCATAGAATAATTGTATCAATCATTTAAAATTAATTTTTATTACGACGACAAACGCGTTATTTCGTATTAGTATTTGATCGCGAATTTGTAATAGACTAAAAACAAAATGGTCGCTTTCTGTATTTAACAATTTTATTATAAACAGAATAGCTGAAATAGAGTAGATAAATGTATAAGGCTGTTGTTATACGGACCTGGGTCCCAATAAAATACGATTGTTATTCGGACCCGTGGCAAATATGCACTAAGCTTAGCTTAGCTATATTTAAACTTTATAATACAGAGTCCGCTTTGTGGAACCCTAGACACCTAGTAACGATTAAATCATACAATTCAAACAATTATATAAAAAAAAAATTATAAAGTTTATGCATAGCTAAACTAAGTGCATATTTGCCACGGGTCCGAATAACAATCAGACTTTATTGGGACGGGGTCCGAATAAAAATCGGTTTATTGGTACCCGGGTCCGAATAGTCACTTCGAATTTATAAATAATAAATATAAATACTGAAGTCTCTAAAATATTTTAAATAATGTATCATTTGCTAATTTGATCATAGAAATAGCTTTTTATTACTTATGAAAATGGCGACTAGTGAAACCTCGGTCGAAAATAATGATATGATCCTGGATGCACTGAAATGGTTTGTTTTTAGTAAAACCGACATGCGTATATTTTTCAAGTTCCTGACTATGGGGGTGAACGCGGCAAAATTTGCATAACTTTTTATCAGCGGCATGTTTGCGTGGCGCAATTACAAAAATTTTTGTCTCGTGTGATACTATCTTAATAGGGAGCCGGATCCGTGCCGGAGCTGGAGCCGTCAAATTTATGAGATTCGGAGCCGGAAAAAAATTTGGCGGCTCCGCAAGCCTGGTTTATAAGTTACGTCCAACCTTGAATCGATTGTGTCAAAAAGGGAGAATATTCTATTATTATTATTTTTTTTTTATAAATAAAATTTAAAAAATGCCAAAAATTAAAAAAATAAATTAAAATTAGATGGTAAAAAAAATATCCTCCCCGGCGGGGAATCGAACCCCGGTCTCCCGCGTGACAGGCGGGGATACTTACCACTATACTACCAAGAACTTGGCGCTTGTCATATTTTAATACTACCCAATCTCCTTTAGATTATATATGGCATCTTTACACTTCATATTGGTTGTAGAGGTGTTTATCATAACCTTGACAACTAGGAATATATTAATTAAATAAATCTCCGGCGTCTTGATTCAAGTGTTAGGGACAAAACAACAGGATGCAACGCGAACATCATCAATTCTATGCAATGAGTGTGTGACAACATCATCAATTCTATGCAATGAGTGTGTGACAACATCATCAATTCTATGCAATGAGTGTGTGACAATACATCAATTCTATGCAATGAGCGTGTGACAACATCATCAATTCTATGCAATGTGCGTGTGACAACATCATCAATTCTATGCAATGAGTGTGTGACAACATCATCAATTCTATGCAATGAGTGTGTGACAACATCATCAATTCTATGCAATGAGTGTGTGACAACATCTTCAATTCTATGCAATGAGTGTGTGACAACATCATCAATTCTATGCAATGAGTGTGTGACAACATCATCAATTCTATGCAATGAGTGTGTGACAACATGAACTCACGTTGGCGGGGAGTGTAAGTGGTCAAAGATCAGCTGACTTCAGCTGAGTGGATACAAAATCTACATCTTCTGTCCAGTTAATAAAACCACCAACATCTTCCGTCCAATAAATAAAACCACCAACATATTCTGTCCAGTAAACACAACCACCAACATCTTCTGTCCAGTAAATAAAACCACCAACATCTTCTGTCCAGTAAATAAAACTACCATGTTCTGTCCAATAAATAAAACCACCAACATCTTCTGTCCAGTAAACATAACACCAACATCTTCTGTCTAGTAAACACAACCACCAACATCTTCTGTCCAGTAAATAAAACCACCAACATCTTCTGTTCAGTAAATAAAACCACCAACATCTTCTGTCCAGTAAACATAACCACCAACATCTTCTATCCAGAAAACACAACCACCAACATCTTCTGTCCAGTAAATAAAACTACCATGATCTGTCCAGTAAATAGAACCACCATCTTCTGTCCAGTAAATAAAACCAACATCTTCCGTCCAATAAATAAAACCACCAACATCTTCAGTCCAGTAAACACAACCACCAACATCTTCTGTCCAGTAAATAAAACCACCAACATCTTCTGTCCAGTAAATAAAACCACCAACATCTTCTGTCCAGTAAACATAACCACCAACATCTTCTGTCCAGTAAACATAACCACCAACATCTTCTGTCCAGTAAACACAACCACCAAAATCTTCTGTCCAGTAAACATAACCACCAACATCTTCTGTCCAGTAAACACAACCACCAACATCTTCTGTCCAGTAAATAAAACTACCATAATCTGTCCAGTAAATAGAACCACCATCTTCTGTCCAGTAAATAAAACCAACATCTTCCGTCCAATAAATAAAACCACCAACATCTTCAGTCCAGTAAACACAACCACCAACATCTTCTGTCCAGTAAATAAAACCACCAACATCTTCTGTCCAGTAAATATAACCACCAACATCTTCTGTCCAGTAAACATAACCACCAACATCTTCTGTCCAGTAAACATAACCACCAACATCTTCTGTCCAGTAAACACAACCACCAAAATCTTCTGTCCAGTAAACATAACCACCAACATCTTCTGTCCAGTAAACACAACCACCAACATCTTCTGTCCAGTAAATAAAACTACCATAATCTGTCCAGTAAATAGAACCACCATCTTCTGTCCAGTAAATAAAACCAACATCTTCCGTCCAATAAATAAAACCACCAACATCTTCAGTCCAGTAAACACAACCACCAACATCTTCTGTCCAGTAAATAAAACCACCAACATCTTCTGTCCAGTAAATAAAACCACCAACATCTTCTGTCCAGTAAACATAACCACTAACATCTTCTGTCCAGTAAACATAACCACCAACATCTTCTGTCTTCTGTCATATAAGGTTTCACCATGTTTTTTCAACACTAATTTCATGCAAGAAACGGCCGAAAAATTGATACATTATTTGCATCTTCTGGAAACTGGGATATTAATAGCATGTGAAATGTGGGAGGACATACTACACTTCACATAAACACAGGTGATACTTTTGTTCATGGCATTCACAAAATTAGGACTTTTTTTTGTTACAAGCCTTAGACCACACAGTAACATTATTCCAGTCCAGGAGAAACCCACAATTGGGTAATGCACGTGACATGAAATAAACTATTTACAGTCGATCCATAACATTGATATGACCATGCAAATAATATATATAAAAGCGACTTGGGCTCTGCGTTAAATCGAAAGTAAAGAATTAATACAACAGTATTCCAGTTTAAAATACAATCATGAAGAATTCGGATCTGCCCGAAACAAAAAAAAAACATAGCCTGCCGATCAAGCGTATGGGGATATAACTCTATGCAATGTTTTGCAGGGTACAGCTAGTTAATAATACCTCAAATCAGAGCGTATGACCCCCCCCCCTCTCTCTCTTTCTCTATCTCCCCCCCCCCCCCCACATGTATCACTAGGCTCTTGAGTTCCAGACTTTTGTACATTTTCTACAAAATCTACATCTTCTGTTCATAAATAAAAATGCCATGTTCTGTCCAGTAAATAAAACCACCAGACATTGAAGGAATTATTGCCTAAAGAGGGTTTCCCTCTAACATTTGGCGAGAAGGTCACAAATTGTCATCGAACCTATTGATATATACTTATTCAAATTTTACATTCATTTCCTTTGATATTTTCTCAAACAGTTCCGGCAAATGTACAATCATTCTCATTTCATTAATTTTTTCCCTAAATAATATGATAGCCGATGGCAGTTATAAATGCTGGTAGTTTTTATTTTTAAACAAGAATACTTTTAAATAAAATATTTTAACAAAGTTTCAGCAGCATTTTAAAAAAAATATATTTCGAAATTTAAATTAGGATTACAAATTATTTAAAAATAAAAAAATAAAAAAAAGTTACTGGCTAGGAGGCTCCAGGGGGAGTCGAACCCTCGACCTCCTGTTTACTAGACAGGCGCTCTAACCAACTGAGCTATGGAGCCAGTTAGACTTATAGTGATACATTTTAACATAATACTCGTTTAGAACAAGGTTTATATATAAGTCTCCGACTTATTTTTCATATTGATAATTTTAAGACTTTTAGTTCCAAATATAATCAGTAAATTATATAGCATTGATTGGAATTTTAAACATAGATTCTTCTATGTGGTTCCCGATTTTAGTTTTTATCAATTTGAGGTCACTGGAATTCACCTTGATGACGTCATGATTAGAGGGGAAATTCTTAGCATTTCAATGCAGCCATTTTTACAATCTTTCATCCCCATTGGCGCTGTAACGTTATAGTATTATTCTTTTAAACATGGATTTAAATTAAATGAGACCTCATAACTTCTAAAAAAAAGACGTCAAAGAAAGGTGAGTGTTTTTCATACAAGTGCGTTAAAAATGCGTCATCCTAAATTTAGATAATTCAGTTTAATATCAACTCAATGTTTTATTTTTGAAAGTTAATTGTTATCGATTTTCATCCTTCTTACCCCCGACTCAGTTTTCTATGGACGACTTATTTCCGCTTGAGGTGTTCACCTTAGAAATATTTAAAATTATAACGAAGCGAAAAAAAAAGTAAATAAATTCATGAAAATAATTTGTCTGATTTAAAAAAAAAAAAATTAATGTTTGTTATTGAAATACATTACATTAATTAGTGTTATTAGTCAATTAGGCATTATTAGCTAGCTGATCAAGCTCAAGTGCTGAAAACTAATTAGCGGAATCAGTTGCTAATAATAACAGTTTCTATTGACGATATTATTTTAGTTTCAGTACTTAAATGGTCTAAATGTTTTATAATTTACGTCTATAACTAGTGAAATGCTTTTTTTCCCCAAATAAATTCTGCCTTTGGTAATTATTTATTGTGGTATTTGATTATTGCTACTGTGTAAACTGTGTTTGTGTGTGTTGGTCCATAAGATAAAGATAAGATGAAGTTGAGGGGAAAGTAGTTCTTTTTTTAGAAACTAAATAAGATATAAAATAAAAAGACGTCAGGTTTGCAGGTTTTGTAAATAGTACCTTGCATTTCTGAAGTGTGACTCACCATATCTGCAGTGCACTATTTTTACCTGATGTAATATTTCACCATTGCTTGCAAAAATATCATTTTAGAAGAGTTGTAATTTATTTTTACTTGTACAAAAATATTAATGTTCTTATTTTTCCTGCTTTAGGATTCATAAGTTAAAAGTAACTTATTAAACATTTTTTCTTAATTATATTGATGTATTTAATAAAAGTTGTTGTGAATGCGTACTCTTTAAAGGATAAGTAAACAAAGCTTGGATAAACTTTGTTAAATGTCTGCAAAAGTTGTATGATCAGTGGCTTGATTGATAGTTATTTTGCCTTTCAAAAAGAAGCAATCTTTTATTTACTTAAAACAAAATAAAGAAATTCTTTAAATCGTGTTTCTTTCTGCATACAAGTACATGTTTTCTAAAGTGTAAGCTTTAAGTCATGCAGATTCTGACCTTTGTGGCTAATGGTAGTTAAAATAAATTATTTACTGACTGCTTTAAATTTATATGTTGATGTAGGTGCTTATTTTTTAGCTTCAGGCATAATGTAGATCCATTTTAGATACTTTGTGAGACATAAATATGTAGGCCTATCTGAATGAGAGAATATTTAACACAGTTCTAATATAAAAAATAAGTCTGATAAGCATCAAGGGAAAAGTTCTTTTCTTACTTTGTGTTCGCTACAAATTATTTACTCTTAAAGTTTTAAGTCCTAGTAGTTATTAGTCATCTTTATTGATTTCCACTTCAAAAGTAAATGTTTCCCAACAGTATTAGTCAAACCTTTAATACTTACTTTTTAAAAAAATTATTTCAATATTTATTATGCACATGTTTTTTTTTTTTGGTAAAAAATAATGATACCAGTTGATTTTTAATTTTTTTTTTTATTTGGTTTTATTATCATACTTTCCTACCTAAATGCCCACAACTTGTAAAATTTAAATCTAAACAAATAGCAAAATGTTAGCCACAAAATATGACAGTGTTTTTAAAAATTCAAACGCAATATATGCTTTACTTGTAAGAAGCTGTATTAAAAGCATGGTATGGTCTGTATTTTTTCACTTTTTTTTTTAAGGAATGCAATTCCTGAGCTTTTCTTCTGTTTTTTTTTTTTTATTTTGTGTTATTTAATATTAAAAAAAAAAAATCTTTTATTCACTTGAGAGCATTTAAAAAAAATTATTAAAAATTTTAATTCCTTTCAATGGATTACTATACTAATTAATCTCAGAAACTAAATTTTTAGTCATGATTTTTAACTTGCCCAGCTAAGTATATGAAACTATATGGATTTATTTAATAACTAATATTTATTGTCAAAAACAATGCCATTTAATTTTGAATGTAATATAATCAATAAAATATATGTACTTGGAACCATTATTTCAAAATTATTTCTTCATCATTGATTTCTGCAGCATTGATAATCCTTGCAGATAATCAATATATTTATTTATAGCCAAGAGTTCCAGGTTCAGTTGATTATAATGGCTTACAACGCTTTGAATCATGTTATGTATAGGTATCAATAGAGTTAACCAATTGTCAATTGACAAACCAGTGTGTTCTTTCATTGAAATGTCATTAATTAAACAGGTGTAATATTTAGAAATTCCCTTTATGCTCAAACAGTATCTTCCACATTTCAGAAATGTTTTAACTTAAAGTGAATTAGATATTGCAAAATAAAGTATTTATTTTCTGGTTGGTTTACTATACGAAAATCCCTGAGAATCCTTTATCACCCAACAGATTTGTAAAAAAAAAATATATTTTTACATTGGCAAAAAATGCTCATTAATATTATTTATCATTATTTTATTCAATTGTACAATGATAGAGTTTGGATGCAATTGAATTGATATATTAGACACTACTCAAGAGGAATTTAAATAACGAAATGGAATTATATAGTGCATTTTTTATTTGAAAATAACACAAAGGTTTTCGTTGTTTTGATGTTTGAGGAACAAATTCAGGTTCCTATTTTGAGAATGAGAATAAGATATGTGGTCAGACCTAAACTAAACAAATTGGTCTGTAGTGTGTTATTGACTGGCCAATGGTACTGAGGTCATTGTGTTCGGTAGTAAGCCAGCTTAGCATGTTGTACGTTTGAGACTCGAATCCAATTGACTTGTGTTATCTATGGCCTGTGGGGTGCTTTGATGGTGACCACTGTACTTTCAGCCATGGCGGGGTGGGCAGAATCGTCACTATAAAGTTGTATAGGATCAGAAGATGACATTACATCCATCAAAACAAGGGGGGGGGATTTAATTCTGTACCAGATCACCTTGAAACTTTGTAAAGCTATTGAGACCTTCACATTATTAGGAGAGTATTTTGTCTACAGTGCATGTCTCAGAGCCCAAGACAAACTATATCATCTTGGGCCATTTTGGCTCTCTTCTCCTACACATTCACCAGCAAAATAAAAATTAAAAATAAGTAAATTCTGACAGCTATGCCCCCCCCCTCTAGGCTTTGGGACCCTGACAAATATTTTGGTTGCATCCCCACTTCCTGTGGCCCTGCATGTGTTGTCTGATTATTGATCTACTCACTCTATGGGTTCAATTAATCTGAAAATATTATGATTTTTTTTTTATTTAAAAAAAAAAGGATTTTGAAACTATGGTGACTAATACAAGATTAAACAAGCAATTAAGCCTGTTCCATTCTGTTATGTATCAGTACGTTTGTTATCTTTCAGTAAATATTTGTAAATTTTGGAAATGTTTATAAATTCAATTGTGTAATGCATATATCTGAAAAAAGATATTAAAAGGACGTTTCTTTATATTTGAAAACAAAATTATTTTCTCTTAAATCTAACTACAAGTGGTTTGTGGTCACTGAAATAGGACTCATAATTGAAACATTCTAAATTGTAGTCATTTAATCGTCCGAAAACTCCGTCAATTGTTGAATGTTTATATAAAGTACGGTAAGTAAGTCATGTTGAATAACTGTTACAAAAATAAATAATGATTACGCCCCTTTGATTAGCTTTTATTATTTATATTTAAAATATAAGCAAAACAGTACATAAAAAACTCTTATATTTTGGCCCTGAGAGGTCAAATCGCAAAATGGACTTTTGATGTACACTTGGCAGGCCAAGACCTACACAATGATATATACATCATGGGTCTAGGACTTATGGTTGCTGAGATATAGGGCGGTCCATTATTAATATAGCTTATATAGTAAAAAACGGTACTTTATAAGGCCCCTTTTACGGCCCTGAGAGGTCAGATCGAGAAATGGAAAAAAGTCATTTCTTGGCAGGCCAAGACCTACAAAATGATATATACATCATGGGTCTAGGACTTATGGTTGTTGAGATCTAGGGTGATGACGGACAGACAGACAAAACGGGGACAATAGAGCATTTTTTTTCGAAAATGCTCTAAAAAATACTACACACGTCCTAGTATTTCACTAACAGAAATAACAACAATCTTATGATGTTACTTTCAGCTTCATGCCATGCACTTCATATATGTATGTATATATATATATATATATATATATATATATATATATATATATATATATTTCACAAAATGTAACATACACATCAATTGTGTGTGAAGTCCCCTTTCCTGTATTTCCGTCTCACAAAAAAAAAAATATGACCAGTCTGTTTTAAGCATTAATATTCACGAGGCGAAAGTCTTTAATGAGTTTATAACATCCGCTTGCCTATTTTGGTTCAACCTAAATTATGATTATTGCCATGCGATGTCATTTATTTTTGTTTTTCTATGGGATGTGTGGGTGTGAAAGCATGCGGCGGCACAGCGCCCTGTGCGTGAGAAAAATTAACTCGTACGGGGAGAAAGACTCGTTGTTTTTTTTTTTTGTTTTTGTTGTCTCCAGCGCTGTGCCTGTAGCGGTCTATTCTCCCACTAGGCTGCGCCCGGCTCGCCTTCATATACGGGTCCCGCGACAGCTATGTGAGCTATGCGAGGCCTTACCTGCGGGGCACGTCTTCACATCATCGCATGGTTCATTCATCCTCGACGATAGGTGCACTCTCCCCCTACTATTCCCTTCTCTCTCTCTCTCTCTCTCTCTCTCTCTCCTGTCGTCACCCTGAAATTTTAGCGGTGGAGAATTTTTGTATCCTACTTACGATGTTTTTTTTTTTTTAAACTTAAAGAGTCCTCCACATGGTAGTCATATTTTTTTCTTAACACATTGCAGTCTGTTTATTTCTATTAATCTTTTGTCATTTTTCCATTGCATAATTAGTGTTCAACGTGAACACATTCCTCTTTAGCATACACTCAGCTCATTCTTAATTCATTGTGCGGTTTATTTTATTGCAGTTGGAAAATATGACAGTAGTTTTTCTTCAAGTCACGCATACCGTAAATTTACCCAAAGTAAACTACCGCTGCGACTCATTATGTGAATGCTTCCTTAAACAGGCCTGGCTGTCTTTGGTGACCTGCGCTGTGAATTCGCTTGTATTTTAGGAATGTCACACTGGAAGGCCCGGTCGACTTGAATCGGACAAAAGACATTTTTTTTCAGCCCGAGTTTTATACCTTGAAAAGTGCGTGCGTGTGTGATAGAGAGCCGTGTGGTTTCGTCTGTGGGACAACTGACTTTAATCTTTGGGACCGGTATTTTTTTTTTTTTAAGATAGTGGCATTCCAAAGTGGCGAGGCATTCGTTTTCCATCCTTAGACGGAGATATCCGAGTGTAGACGGGTTTATTTTGATTCGTTGAACTACATTTGGTGTTCATTGTTGTGTTTTTTCTCTAAGAAACATCGTGTATTTAAATACATGTATTACTGCTGATAAAATATCTGTTACACAATAGCACACACACACACATGCAATTTGCTTTTTGTTGGTGTCTACAGAGTATAATCAAAAACTTAGTTCATCGGAATGTTTGGACTAGATGTTCATACTGGAGGAGGACTTAAGATTGTGTTTTGCCATGTAATTTGAAAGTGTTGGACATACAAGAAGCGAATCAATGGTTGATTTTTTGGTATAACAATCAATTTTAGTCGGCCGTCTCAGTATTTCATATTTCTCTGTTTTTTTTTTTTTGTGTTATTTGTTTTCAAATTTGGATTTGAATATGACGCATTAGAATGTTGCTGGTTCAGTTATCTAGCGATGGTAAGATATTTTGGTTCATTTTTTTTTGTATTGATTAAATGACACTTGTACTGCATAGTTTGTTGTGTAGTGACCTTAGATAGACGAGGGGCTTACCCTCCCCCCCCTTACCCACATCCCTTTCCCTGGACTCCGTTATCGAAACCATAACTACAAACTGCACACGCTGCGCCGACGCTTGGATGAAATAGGTGGCGCGTTTTTGGTAGTGAACCGAAATTTGCGCATTGTAGCTTACGGGTGTACAACCTGACGGTCTGACTGAACGGCCACCTGATTTTTATAATATATTTAAGAAATATAGAATATAGATTCACGGCCCCATTCACCTCTCATACGGCCGCTTGTAGGTTGTGCTAGTTGTGGGCTACGGGCTCAACTCCTGCAGTGTCCGTGTTGCATTCATGGCGATTGCACTATCGGCTATAGTGGGAACGAAAGGCCAGTACAAAAACAAAAGACCTTCCGATTATTACAGTACTTTCTGTTTAGAGGTAAACATATCACCCTTTCAAGGACCTAATTTCTGTTTAAAGAGGTAAACATATCCTTTCAGGGACCTAATTTCTGTTTAAGAGGTAAACATATCATCCTTACAGGGACCTAATTTCTGTTTAAGAGGTAAACATATCACCCTTTCAGGGACCTAATGTCCATGGGTCCATCACCGGTTATGACAACTACCTTTTGACATTATATTTTTATTACAGACACGGAGGCACTACGCGAGGACACACATAAAAAGCACCGCTGGGATTCGATCACCGTAGCATGCATCTTACCAATAGGGCAACAACATTATCAGATAGTTTAGTCTAGTGGTGGGCAAACATTCGTATCTTATTACAACGTACCTCTGACGTTTGAAGCGTCATGCGTGAAGCTCTGATTGGCCGTATCGGCAAGTTCCATCTCGCTGATCTCACGTTGTTTACTTCGTTAATTGTTCTGTTGCCGGATTTAACATTTCGCACTCTAATCATGCATTGAAATAAACAAATAGATAGATATCAACACGTCACAGATCACTAACAGTACATATTCATGCAGGCCTTATATTAAGATGGCCGATAGCGGCTTTACGTTGATTTTTGTACGGCTCAGTGTACCAGTTGTTTGTGTAATATAAACTACATTTCTTCCCTTAACATTCATACACTGATTATGGTTTATGGCAATTTTAAGAATTTTTTTTCCCCTCACCTTTATAGTTAAGTAAAATAGAGTGATTGGTTTCACTTTATTTACCATTCACTGTGTCACCAGTGTTCAATTATTATGTAACCGTCTTCTATAAGCATAATACCGTGTGTCCGGTCATAATAACTAGTGGCCGGTCATAATAACTAGTGGCCGGTTATAATAACAAGTGTCTGTCTGGTCATAATACCGTGTGTCTGGTAATAATAACCAATGGTTGACCAACTGCCGCTATTAGAGTTGCATGCGGCCCTTGGTTTGAGTTTTGCGCGGCTTTTTTTTTTGTACTGACTTATTGTCCCCCACTAAATGTTGTATACTTTAGCCGACCTCACGCTAGGCCCATACATCATATAGAGCTTTCCTTCTTTCCCCATCACTGTAGATTTGTAAACCGCCGTATCGCGTTCAGCGCTGATCGTGTTCACATTCAGCTTGTCTTTCCAACTCTCCCTACCCCAGTAACAACTTACGTTTATTTACCGTCCCCTTGGGGGCGTTCGTGCGCCATTCCAATCATTGTTTACTAATGGACAGAGACATTCATATATGTCAACAACTTTCATAATAAAGACAGCCCTGAAATCAAGCAAACACATTCGGCAAATGGTGCACTTTGACCTTTGTAATTTTTTGTATTAATATATCGCACTGCATTAAAGTCAGTATGTTGTTGACAAGTAAATATTTTGTGTTACGTGCACAACATTGATACAGTATCAGTTGGGCGGTTTCCCGAGTCAGGAGCTATATTGCTAGTTATTGGTCCTTTTAATACTATGACTTTTAAAGCCTGGTTGCGCTAAACCATGGGGCCGCACCAACCTGTGGCCGTATGTGATGTTACAGGCGGGTTTGAACAAAATGTTCTATATTTGTTCATTAATAGATTGATATAAATCAGTCTAGCGGCCGTCCTAACTAGAATGGAACATGTAGTACGGGGTTGGCAGATTGTGCTCACCTGCGCCAGTCGAGTGTTCCGCAAAAATAATCAATCAGATAAACAATCTATATGAATAATAGCGGTGTGGTTTCTGCGTAAAATCGAAAGTAAAGAATTAATACAACAGTATTCCAGTTCTAGTACAAAAATATTACTAGACAACACGGTTGTTTTATTTCTTGCGTATTTGTTTTTTTTTTCGGAGTAAATCCGAATAAAGTTACTGTTTGCTATGGGCTCTTTTATTCACGAGGGTTCCACTGCTTTAAAAATTTAATGATCGGTCAGTAAGTTGGCATCAACTGTTCTAATGTAATCCTGCTACATCCACGTTTCCATGGTCTGGTGAAGGAGAGTTACGTTATCTTGAGAGCAATGCGGCAGGAAAGTAGTCCAGATATGTGGGGCGCCTTGGCTTCGAACACACCCCCTCCAAAATCATACTGAATAGGTTTACAACCTCTAAGCCTTCATAGAACATGTCACAATTTAATGATGGTATTACAAACTTATCTTATGAGGGAAATGGTAATGCTGTGGAGTATGCAGTGGCGCAACGGGGGGGGGGGCATTTGCCCCCCCCCCGAAATAAAAAAAATTAAAATATTTGACCAAAATTAGTCACATGTAAGTAAGTTGTATCTCATGATGTTTATTACAAGTGATTTTTTTGCTCCCCCTGAAAGTTTGGTCTAGTTGCGCCACTGGGAGTATGGGCGCCTCTTGAAGTAGTAGTCCTTTTATTTTTTCAGTCGATCAGTCAACAACAATACAAATCTGTACCTTTGATCTCACAGGTGAATGCCATGTGTTAGATATAATACTCACGGCTGTTTTGCCATTCTTTTGTCAACGTGAGAAATGTCTGGAATGTCACTTAAGCATAATGTTTACTGTCGAGACGCTTTTGAGAAAGACTAAATCGATGGTGTTTATTTCAGCTGAGATTTTTTTTTTTGTGTTTGGAAAAACCTGGTATGTCATCTGCTGTATTTGGGTTACATTCCTCTGTTGGCGGACACGGTGGATCTTTGCCGCCTCTAACACGGTCACGCTAAGGTAGGCTTGTGGTTAATGCAAATGTAAGAATAGGCGACTGGTAATAACAGTACGTAGCTTGCTCCAGGCCCGGGAAGGGGGAGATGCCACCGGTACGTAGCTTGCTCCAGGCCCGGAGGCGGTCAAAGGGGTCCACAGAGCTCAGCGATTAAAACAATAGATTCATTATGGCTGTGCAGTGCAGATGATCTCTATTGAAAATGCCAGAAAAACAGTTCACTTTACTTCAAAAGTTGAAAGCCTTTCTATTACTATACTTCTCTATACGCATTAGTTGTCTGTCTGTCTGTCTGTTCCCTTATAACCCAAGATCCAGAAAACCAAAAAACGTGAAATTTATTACACATACACATAATTACATGGGGAAGGTTATAGGACAGGTTTCGTTTCATCTCGATGGGTAGTTTAATTGTAATTAATTATTTTTGCATTTTAGTATTTTACTATATTAAAGTAATCTCGACGGCGCCATAGATAAAATTCCTCTGTGACGTCATTTCCCTATGACACATTTTTAAAAGAGGGGTAACTCCCGGAAACTCCAATTGTAAACATGATGAAATCAATAGTCATATCTATTTACCTATCGTTTTATGTATTCGGAAGATTAAAATTAAAGGTGCACTTTAATAAACCGAAATACGTTAATTAAAATGTTTCTGTGACATTATTAACATTATTAATACAATCTCAATGCGTAGTTTAATTGTAATTAATTATTTTAGTATTTTACTATATTAAAGTATCCACGGTATGGGATCGCCTTCACTATAAATAAAAATCGCGCACCAAGTGAATGTGTAATTGAACGGACGGTGAAGAAAGGGCTAGGGACGGGAAAAAAAAATATTGTTGTTGTTTTTTTTTTCATGCTGCAAGTACCCGACTTTGCCCGGGATTAAAATAAGGTTTTCTGTTTATTTAAGAAGCGTAATTTGACGTTTAATTGTACAGAGAGAGGGAGGGGGGGAGAGAGATAAAGAGAGAGGGGGCAGGGAGGGAGAGGGAAGGAGGGGGCAGAGAGGGGGGGAGAGGTGGTAGGGAGGGAGATTAATGGGGAGGGAGGGAGAGGGAGGGTTGGAGAGAGAAAGGAAGGGAGGGAGTAGGGAGGGAGATAGAGGGGAGGGAAGGAGAGAGGGAGAGAGAGGGGGCAGGGAGGGAGAGAGGGAGGGAGGGGGTGGACAGGGGGAGAGGGAGAGAGAAAGAGTGAGGGGGCAGGGAGGGAATGAGGGAGGGATGAATGGGAGAGAGGTAAGGAGGGAGAGGATGGGAGAAATGGGAGGGAATGAGAGATAAAAGAGAGAGAGGGGGCAGGGAGGGAGAGGGGGGGAGGAGGAAGGGAGGGAGATATGGAGAGAGAGGGAGATGGGAGAGTTAGAGAGGGAAGGAGAGGGAGGGAAAGAGAAAGGGAGAGAGGGGTAAGGAGGGAGAGGGAGGGGGAAGGAGAAAACAAAAGGTTAACAGAAAACCTTATTTTAAACCTGGGCAAAGCCGGGTACTTGCAACTAGTATAACTATATAATATAATATAATAATAGCGATTTGGGCGCTGCGTTAAATCAAAAGTAAAGAATTAGCACAACAGTATTCCAGTTTAAAATACTATCATGAAAAAAAAATCGGATCTGCCCGAAACCAACAAATAACCTAGCCTGCCGATCAAGCCTAAGGGGATATAACTCAATGCAAATGTTTTGCAGGGTACAGCTAGTACTTCATGATATACCTTAAAACATTATTGTTATTAATATTATTACAGACCGCACACACCTCTCATTCATGAATCTCGTGTTTTGGCCTTGCTTTTTTTTTTTTACCGAGGCCATTAAATATCTCTCAGCGGCCCTACGTATGTTTATATGTAAAAAACAATAACATATGGTTATCTGAAAGTGATCTGATTGTTTCATTCCTCTCCCACACACCACCACCACCATAGGCACGGTTTAGTTCCCGCTGTAATAATGTCACTGTGCTAATGGACGGCTGAGTTGAACGTGTCGTAAACATGTCATGGCAACGGGTGTAGTTGTCCGTCATTGAGCTGAACTGTCTTGTGTAATGTACTCTCATACCAACCCTCCCTTCCTCCGGGGTCACTGGGTGCTGCATCCTGTCACATTTGTTACGACGATAATAAAAAGGTTTCGGTTTAGCGGTTAATCGCCTACTTCCGGTTTAAGAAAAAGGAAATGTTTATTTTTGGCACCGTGTTTAAAATTCTGGCTGTCTGACTGTGACATGGAGGGTGACAGGTGGCCATGTCGTCACCCTGTGTGACAGATGTAATGGGCCAGGGATGTAAGACATAGGAAATGTCCACTTTGACCTGGGCCTGCGATGATACAGAACGGCTAAAATAAATAGTTGTCTCTAATGGAGGGGCTACGAATGTACCAGACGTTCATCACCGGGACAAGTGCATCATGTGTTAATATATACAATCATCGCTTCTTACCCCTCACTCAGCACAATGTAGAGTTCTAATTAGTTCTTACTATTTATGTACATCGCTTTTTAAACGTGCCTTCCAATGAACCAACCAGATACATGATGACTGCCTTGTTTTACCCAATCAGACAGCGGTTCTCAAACATGGTTCAGTTGTTTATAATATACCGGTGTGGGTGTGTAAGGAGGGCACCATAAAAACCAAACTTGTCACAGTATTGGATCTTATATATTTCCATCTCATTGGAAGAATGAAAGGTGTATGGGGCTCAGTCTATGTAGACTATGTGGATGTGAGCGTGACTGGCCGAATGTATGTGCCAGGTT
The DNA here is from genome assembly GCA_021962125.1 of Bulinus truncatus. Taxonomy (NCBI): domain Eukaryota; kingdom Metazoa; phylum Mollusca; class Gastropoda; family Planorbidae; genus Bulinus; species Bulinus truncatus. The sequence continues at coordinate 2,907,652 of JAGDYQ010000028.1, read as the reverse complement.
TAAGTCCCGAGGGTAGACCTGTCTCACATTGTTAAGAGACAGAACATTTTAAACTGAACAAGTTTGACGTGCTCGTGTGAATGCTTTTTTTTTTACTCTCCAACCAATGAACGTTGTTTAAATACAGACACGTATAGCCTACACCGACCTCATTGATAATTAATTGTGCGGTTAATTTGATTTGACGAAGTGGCCATCTTTAAATACATCGGACAACTCCAACCAATGAACGTTGTTTAAATACAGACACGTATAGCCTACACAGACCTCATTGATAATTAATTGTGCGGTTAATTTGATTTGACGAAGTGGCCATCTTTAAATAAATCCCCTAAGGCTTGATCGGCAGGCTAGGTTATTTTTTTGGTTTCGGGCAGATCCGATTTTTTCATGATTGTATTTTAAACTGGAATACTGTTGTATTAACTCTTTACTTTCGAATTAACGTAGAGCCCAAATCGCTTTTATATATATCATTGTAGTGCGGGTGAGGATTGGGGTGCGGAGCTACTTCCCCACTCTACTTGTGACACTGTCTGTCAGCAGTTCATTGTGACACTGGCGTGCCGGCGGAAATAAACAAAAATGTCTTGAAATAACCACGTGATCACCTGTCAATCTCCGCATTGTGTCGAGTTTATTATTTCCTCAACCCTCCACTGCCCCATATTATCCTCTTGTTCCTCCCCATTGCCCCCCCCCTTCCCTATCGCGTCTCCTGTCGACACAGGCGTTAGATCTCTCTCCCTTCCTCCCCAGCGCCACAAGCCTATTCACCCGAACGACTTAAACAGTTGACTGGAATGCCAAAAATGTTATCAGTTCAGATGATAACCAACCTAACACATGTTGGTTCAGTTTTATCTAGCCCCCCCCCCCCCAAACCAGGTCTCTTTGTGTCTGATTGTGCAGCACACTTTTATTTTGTTGCAACACATTCATGCATGTTGTGATGAGGAAACCAATACATGGGCATCTATCTTGTTGTCGTAGTCTCACCCAGTGACGGCCAACACATTCATGCATGTCCTGATGAGGAAACCAATACATGGGCATCTATCTTGTTGTCGTAGTCTCACCCATTGACGGCCAACACATTCATGCATGTTGTGATGAGGAAACCAATACATGGGCATCTATCTTGTTGTCGTAGTCTCACCCAGTGACGGCCAACATATTCATGCATGTCCTGATGAGGAAATCAATGCATGGACATCTGTCTTGTTATTGTAGTCTCACCCAGTGACGGCCAACACATTCATGCATGTCCTGATGAGGAAATCAATACATGGACATCTGTCTTGTTATTGTAGTCTCACCCAGTGACGGCCAACACATTCATGCATGTCCTGATGAGGAAATCAATACATGGACATCTGTCTTGTTATTGTAGTCTCACCCAGTGACGGCCAACACATTCATGCATGTCCTGATGAGGAAATCAATACATGGACATCTGTCTTGTTATTGTAGTCTCACCCAGTGACGGCCAACACATTCATGCATGTCCTGATGAAGATAACAAAACTAGTTAACAGGGGGCTGAGTGACTATGTCCGGCAGTGAAAATTATGAATTAAAACGATCTAAATTGTAAATAATCAACGCCTGCCCCCCCCCCCGCCCCAGCGGGCAGCGTTGAAATTATCAAACGTTGACCCGTTCCCGGCAAGAAAAAATGGTTGGGGACCACTAGGTTTATACTTTAGGGTCTGAGAGATAATACCTTATTCTTACAGGACTTGAGAAAATAAAAACAACAATATTTATAGTTGAGAATATTTGATTGATCTTGAAGTAAAGTGTCATTAACTTTGAGTATGGTGTTATATTGTTCATTACACTTTTGGTAGTAATAATTGTTTTTCTCTGTTTTGTCTGTGCAGAGGGTGTCTATGAAAATAGGTCAGAGGTTCTGTACAGGTACACTTGGGTGGACATGCAAAACTACAGGGATCCGCCACCCTATCCAGGGCACTCTAAGCAGGTGAGGACAGTCAGTTTGAAATGAAGGAAAATGGGTTGGGGGAGGGTGTATGTAAGATATTATTAACATTGTCATCATCTTACATTATAACTTGTACTCTATTTCACCCAGGGACTTCCCTTAAACAATTTTAATTTTTTTTTTCTTCATTTAAAAAAAAAACATAACAGAATATTTTTTGTTTTAGATAAATATATATATCATGTTTATATACATGTGTTCTTGTAAACATTTTGTGTACACTTCCGTAATGTATGTTATACCCTAAGTTAAATTTACCATATTTCAATGTGTCTAATTGACCCCAAATTTTGTATGTCAGGTTTTCTCAAACCAGCCTGGATTTCGTCAAAGCTTTTCCGGCAGCGAGACCAGCACAGATGTGTCGCTGTCCTCAACCGAGAACCTTGCCACCTCTCAGCGCCAAGAGCCTCAGGGAGAAGAGACGCAGACCTCTTTCAACTACAGCGTGGATGTTGGTGGTTGTGACGGAAGCAGCTACAGCATTCTGGAGCGCCTGGGTATGCCACCAGCTGCTTTAGACTCTGCCGGGAAATTCCCCAACTATGGCAGTGCCAACAGTTTGAATGCCTTGTCCAACTTCTATCAGGAAAGATCTCAGCCCTGGTATCAGAGTGATCTGAGCAGGGCTTCAACCAGTTTAGGGCTGTCCTCATCATCTCTACCTGTCTACTCTAAAGGACATCTGGCTGTGCCCCAGTGGCACACTGGCCAGTCACAAAGAGATCGGGACTATTCTCATCAGCAGCAAGGAAGAGTTGCGACGCCAACCGGGGACTACACCTCATCATCATCTTCATGCGCCACGGAAGTGACGCCCTCATCCTTAACCACACACTCAACCACCACCAGGGCTGGAGAGTACAGCTCTTACTTCTCCACGTCTGTCAACAAAACTGGGGCAGACCCTCTGATTTTGTTGCCATACTTGTCGTCCTCTTCCAGCAGCCAGTACTTATCGCCGCGTGTTCCTCCGGTGTCCACCTACCACCACCCCCACCCGTATGTGAACACTCACTGGACAGTGGGCAGTGGAGACTCCAGCTCCAGCTCTCATTCCTCACTGACCGCTTTCAGTCACAATTCACCTCTTTCCCAGTCCACACAGAGTGGTGGCCTCACTTTGGCCACCACAGCCGCACACTCAGGTCACAACTCAACTGTCTCTTATTTGAACAGCCTCCCCCCTCCTCCTGAATACCCAGGAAACAAAGCAGGCGCCCAAACAGACAAAACGGCAGACATTAGGTCATGTCGGTCTTATGAAACTATGGATAAGGTCAACAGCCAAAGGTCACACCCTGATCTCCGCTTGTGCTCGTCCAGTCCTGGACTTTACTCACAAGATGCCAAATACCAGAGTCCCCATGGGTAGGTGACATCTTAGATTTATAAACCTTATACTTTTGTTTTATTTCAGTAAACCCCTGAGACCTTCTAAACAAATAAATTTTGATCCAATGCTTGTAGAAATATAAGTTTGACTTCTCAGCCTTGCATTTTATTTCAATTGTTGAGTTGTTTTTTCAGAATGATTAAAAAAAATGTCTTTATTTGATGAAATCCTAATTTTATCCAAACACCTTTAAGTCTAGCTCTTTCATTTTCATATATATATATTTATATATGTTAGGGATTTCTCATTTTTGTTTGATATACCTGGCATTGCCTGAGAAAAGAAAAATTTAGTTTAATGGTAGAAGATTTAATTTTTACTCAGATATTAGCATTTTAATATTTACCTCACCAGAATGTTTCTTCATGTTTATATTAACTTCATTAGAATGTTTCTTTATGTTTGAAGCATTTTAGTTCAATGTTATCTAAGACTACTTTTTAGAACAATATTTGAATAGGTTGCTGAATTTCTGTATTAAACTAAAAAAGATTATTTTCAAATAACAACGAAATATACATTAGGACTAAGCTAAAATAATGATTACAAAATATTTCAAAATAAAGATCATGTATTTAAAACAGAAAAGTCTGTTATGGTATATTAACTTTATGTTGAAAGCTAGATATTGTTTGATTGCATTCATAAACAATAATTTTTGCTGACACATTGTATATTTTTCAAATGACAAGTGTATTACAGGTTCTGGGACAAAGCTGTCCTAATACACTATTAAATGACAAGTGTATTACAGGTTCTGGGATAAAGCTGTGTCCTAATACACTATTAAATGACAAGTGTATTACAGGTTCTGGGATAAAGCTGTGTCCTAATACACTATTAAATGACAAGTGTATTACAGGTTCTGGGACAAAGATCTGTCCTAATATACTATTAAATGACAAGTGTATTACAGGTTCTGGGATAAAGCTGTGTCCAAATACACTATTAAATGACAAGTGTATTACAGGTATCAGTACAAAGCTGTGTCCTAATATACACTATTAAATGACAAGTGTATTACAGGTATCAGTACAAAGCTGTGTCCTAATGTACACTATTAAAATATGCAGGTACATTACTCACTGCCTCACTAATGATGCCTGCATTTCAAGTTTGTTTTTTTAACCATGAAATGTTAACTTTGTGTTGTATTTGAACCCAGGAGTGCTGATGACAGTGATCAAGCCACTATTGCAGCTAAAGCCAGCCACATGGTGGAGATGCTGACTGATGAGAACAGGGCTCTGAGAGAGGAGCTGGCCATCTACGCCATCAGGGTGGCCAAATTACAAAAGGTAATGAGTGAGTTGGCATCAGACTTGCCCTGAGCACCAGGCAAGGGAATGAAATAATTATCTGGTAATCATGGGAGTCTGTTTGTGTTCTTATACTTTAATTACGTTTACAATCTTGTTGATATGTAGATCACATCAAACTGGTGAAATTTTACATTATTTTGTTGATATGTAGATCACATCAAACTGGTGAAATTTTACATTATTTTGTTGTTATGTAGATCACATCAAATTGGTGAAATTTTACTTTATTTTGTTATATAGATCACATCAAACTGGTGAAATTTTACTTTATTTTGTTGATATGTAGATCACATCAAACTGGTGAAATTTTACATTATTTTGCATGGGCTTTGTTAAAAAAAAATTTTGTTGACTTGGTGGAAATATAAAACAAGTTATTCATTATTTGGTGGACTTTTTGCCTTTGTTTCTTTAATTGCTGTCCTACTAAATGATGGTTTAGATATGATTTGGTGATTTTTATTTTTTAAATCTATTTTTCTATAAAACATTTCAACCAATAGAAATAAAAGATGTGTCCACCCCTGATATATAGGGAGGTGAGAGATGGGGGAGGGGGTGATGAGACTCGACATGTGAGTAGCTATATGTACATTGTGTTGTGAGTGATGAGGTCACAGTTGTAGACTAAACATTGGACTGAGTTTGTTTTTGTGGCCCGGGGGGGGGGATGTTAAAAAAAACTGTACCAGATGATGTTAAAATTATTGTTTTTTTTTTTTCTTCCTCTTAGTTTGAGATGGAAATTCAGAAAGTCCATGAGTCTCATAAAGCTCTGCTGAAGTCTGTTGAGAAGAGGGAAGCTCTGTGGCAGGCCATGAAGAGGAAGCTGGAGGAGAAGATCCAGTCACTGGAAGCTCAGAACTCTGTTACAGGTAAGGTTGGTTTGGGTCCACACTGGTAGCCTGTTACGTCCCACTTCCAGGTTGTAAGCTCCACTAGTGGGTCAGTGTATGAGTCCCTGTATGGATGAAATCTCTTAGATCCTATAAACCACCTATGTGACGGTATTTATGGTGCCCTTCTTTCATTGCGCAGTGGTCATGGATACACACCACAGGAGATATAGCGGGAACTTTCACCACGACATGAAATTATCCATTGGTCCTCAATGGAGATCAAACCAGGGACCCCTCAAGTCGACAGTTGAGCGCTTTACTGCGTGACCATCTGTCCCCACTACTAGTGTGTCAGTTACCTACTTATTCTTTCATAAATTCCAACTGTAAGAATAAATAAGATTCTCTTATAGACCATAGACTGACCAACGGGGACAGGTGAAGTAGTTAATATGTTTCTTAAGCCACAGCTTTTTTTATGGGATTGTGTGGCTAGTCCTGGCACCAGTGTTTCCTCTAATTTTTCCAAGGCTTTTAGTGGCAAAGATTTTGTCTGTGTAACTTGGGTGGGGGGGGGGAAATCAAATTTTTTCTTAGCAAATGAACAATATGCAGCACAACTAAAAGAAACAGGAAACAGTAATACACTCTGTCAAAACATGCATGAAAATTAAAAGTATTTACTCTCTCTCATAACCTGTGCATGTGCTTGGTGAGCTGTGGTTTTGAACAGATGAGGACTGAGCTGGAGGAAACACTGGCCAGGGTTCATACAAGACATTCTGGTTGGCAGTCATAGCTCCACCACACTGCTCTCATGGAGGCTCCACTCGGGCCAATGGTGATGGCTGTGGGCCAATGGTGATGACTGCGGGCCAATGGTGATGGCTGCGGGCCAATGGTGATGGCTGCAGGCCAATGGTGATGACTGCGGGCCAATGGTGATGACTGCGGGTTAATGGTGATGACTGTGGGCCAATGGTGATGACTGTGGGTCAATGGTGATGACTGCGGGTCAATGGTGATGACTGCGGGCCAATGGTGATGACTGCGGGCCAATGGTGATGGCTGCACTTGGATTTGAACCCATGACCTGCACTAGGATGTAAGCTCAGCCAGAGTTTTTTGAAATTAAGTCTCTGACCTATACTGATTATCAACAATTGTTTGGCCATGAAGTGACCTGACTCCCTAGAGATTTCAACACTCTAGCCAGCTACCAGGGCATATATTTCAACACTCTAGCCAGCTACCAGGGCATATATTTCAACACTCTAGCCAGCTACCAGGGCATATATTTCAACACTCTAGCCAGCTACCAGGGCATATATTACAACACTCTAGCCAGCTACCAGGGCATATATTACAAGGTCAGTGTTAAACTGCTGTGATTCACTTGAAGATTTCAGTTCTCCCATTCAGTATACAGGTTGATGGATTGTTTTTTTTTAAATGTCTTCAGTTATTAATGAACGCCTGTAGCTGTATTTTTAACTTAACATTTCAACAAATGCTTGTGTCATCAGTCACTGCACACACAGGTCATTTATTTGCTAGCACCGGACAGTTTCCGCCCCACCTCCCCATGTCTTCTGCAGATGCCCAGTTTCACTTTTACATATTACAGCCTCTTGTGTTGGTTTATTTTTTTGTTTTTATTGTTGAATGCATAAGTTGCATTTCTCGCCCCCTTCCCCATCTCCCCATGTGACATTCCTGCTTGCCTCGCCTGTCAACCTGCCAGAATGTCCTTTTAATAACAAGTGTTTGTGCATTCAAATGTTGGAAAAAAAAAAAACCCAGAAAACTTGAGCAGCAGTAATGATACTGTGGAATTTCACCGATCAACTATTTGAAATAAAATTGTGCATATCATTCGACTTTCTCACATTCTGAATATCGTTGTCTGAGCTTGTCTGGTATTTCATTTTTTTTTAAACTTAAGCTTTTTTTAAGAGACTTGTTTCGCTATGTCTGTCCATTATTTATTCCCCCCCCCCCAACCCCTTCCTCCTCCTTCTCTCCCCAGCCGACCTCTGATAAATAAATTCCATGTCAAATCACGCGTGTCGAAATTATTAAACTGTGACCGCGTAAATGTAGAACTTTAATAGCCCAACAAATCTGTGCAGTGTCTCCCTGTGTGCACCCACCCGGGCCTATCAGTCTTTCCTTTGAATACTTCGATTTATTACCATATATCATTTTGATTATTTCGGTGCAGTACTTGTATGCCAATGAATGTAGGAATGTGGAGTTTGAAGTGTGTGTGTGCGTGTGTTTTCGTTTGTCATACATTTTCAGGAATTTCATGTCAGAAGTAAACATGCTCCTGGTTGTTGGTATATTGACCCGTATTAAGCCATTTAATAGACGTATCATTACATTTAAATACGTATCATTTTCTTCAAATACGTATCATTTTCTTCAAATACGTATCATTTTGTTCAAATACGTATCTTTTTGTTCAAATATGTCAAATACGTATATTTTTCCATACATTTGTTTCTTGTAGTGCATCGTCTACACCCCTCCTCCCTCCTATAGAGTGCATGTACGTTGTACTTGTCTAGAAGAGAGAAATGCAATGGAAGGTTGACCGGCAGGGGGGAGCTATGTCCGTGGAATTTCAAATGACCAGTATCTGTTACAGTGCTGTAGTTTAGTATTAAGAATACCTTGGTCCAGTTTTTTTATTGTTTGTCGCACCGGAAAGGGGAATGGGGGTTGGGGTACGGGGCAGGCGGAAATAGTTTTTACATTTTTTGTACAGGAGTGTGTGTGTGTGGGGGTGACACTTTATGTCCAGAGATCTGCTTATATTGTATGCCCTACCCTACCCCCCCCCCCCCGTTCCATATATTTGTTTCGACCTGTGGGTGAATTTCATCAGGGTAGGCCCTAATGTGATTATCAAATCAAAAGTCAATGAGGAAAACGTAGGAATGAATGTATTCTCTCTCTTTCTCTCTCCTGGCCCACTGATGTTTGTCATCATTCATTCTTGTCTTTAAATTGTCCACTCTACGTCACAGGATGCATACTGTCCGTATCGGTCTCCGGTTACAGGGTGTAGGTAGCTGACGGCGCTGTGATTTGAGCCCGTAATCTCTGCACAGGGTGTGATAGAAGTCAACGCGGCCTCTGGGCAGGCTATCTGTGGAGTGTACAGTTTGATTACAAACTTTGTATTTCATTTCTTGTCCAAACATTTCTATTCTTTAATTCATTATTTAAAGTTGGTAAACACACGAGGTTTAAGGCCATCAAAGAAATATTTGAAAGCTTCGGCATAAATGGTCTTGTGCCCCCCCCCCTTGCCGCTTCCGATTGACCTTTTCACCCATCACCTGTCACTTCCACCCCGACTTCACTTACCTGTGCTACGTGCTGTCCTCCATGTCGACGTTTCGCTTGACCAGTTTCGTTTTTTTTTTCTTTGGCAACAGATTTATTATTTTTATTTTTTTTAAATGGGGTAGGGGTGGGGAATGGTACTGTCAATTGCTCCCTGAGCCACCACCCCTCCTCTACAAGTTCACACCTCAATGGAATTCTTTTCTGTATTATGTGCACCATCTTCACTCCCTAATACTTTGTCACCTGTCTCTCTTGATTTCCAGTTTTTTTTTCCCTTTTCTGACACATACTTATTGACAGAACAATAATCTTGATTTCTGAGCCTTACTTAAGATCCACACACACACACAGCACTGCCTCCCCGCCAGCACCGCAGTTCGTCCGCTCAGCTTTTCTAACTTTAATGTACGCCAAAAACTCACACAACACCGTAACACGTCTGTCATACTCCACTTCGTAAGCCCCCCCCCCCCCACCTCAACCATTGCAGTTGTGATGTTAAAAAACATCCCTCAGTGACCATCTATGGGATTTGTCATTCCACTCACGGGCTATGATAAAGGTAGAAGCTGATACCCGCCTCTCCCTTCCTTTACAGTTGATCCACTGGCCCATGGTCAAGTGATTGTGCCCTCTGCTCCACTGACATGCAAGGTGCCATGTTTTTAAAAGCTTCCATGAGAAATACTTCATGTACCCACATTACAGGTAGTAAGGCTGACTTTGTGTTTGATGTGACCTGAGGAGGGGGGGGGTATGAGGACAGTGCTTCCAAAAAAATAAACTTAGGCCCAGATTCTCCCCTCACTAATGTCTAGTGTGTGTGTCAAGTCAAAGGGAATTCTTGAAAGTAGGGGGAGGGGGGGTGTGTAAAAATAAACATGACACTGATGACTCATTGAGCTTTCTTTAAAAAAAATATAAACTCCATTTATGGGGGTACAAGGAATAAAAGTATTCGTCCTCTCAGCGCACCTGTGTATTAATGTAAAATGAGTTGACATCCATCTTTACTATGCTTTTTGATGTACAGACCTGTGTATTAATGTGAAATGAGTTAACATCTATCTTTACTATGCTCTTTGATGTACAGACCTGTGTATTAATGTGAAATGAGTTGACATCTATCTTTACTATGCTCTTTGATGTACAGACCTGTGTATTAATGTGAAATGAGTTGACATCTATCTTTACTATGCTCTTTGATGTACAGACCTGTGTGTTAATGTGAAATGAGTTGACATCTATCTTTACTATGCTCCTTGATATACAGACCTTCTGTCCCACTCCTGGTGAACTTAGTGTTACAGTCTTTAAGGCCTCTTTCTTCTAGACCCACATAGCATGGCATCTTTCTTCTAGACCCACATAGCATGGCATCTTTCTTCTAGACCCACATAGCATGGCATCTTTCTTCTAGACCCACATAGCATGGCATCTTTCTTCTAGACCCACATAGCTAGGCATCTTTCTTCTAGACCCACATAGCATGGCATCTTTCTTCTAGACCCACATAGCTAGGCATCTTTCTTCTAGACCCACATAGCATGGCATCTTTATTCTAGACCCACATAGCATGGCATCTTTATTCTAGACCCACATAGCATGGCATCTTTCTTCTAGACCCACATAGCATAACATCTTTCTTCTAGAGCCACATAGCTAGGCATCTTTCTTCTAGAGCCACATAGCATGGCATCTTTCTTCTAGACCCACATAGCATGGCATCTTTCTTCTAGACCCACTTAGCTAGGCATCTTTCTTCTAGAGCCACATAGCTAGGCATCTTTCTTCTAGAGCCACATAGCATGTCATCTTTCTTCTAGACCCACATAGCTTTATATCAACATTGCTTTCGCTGAATGTGCCATGCTTCATGGATTTACGGATGGTCATGGGTTGTAGAGTGTGTACCTACCAATCGTAGGTCCCAGGTTGGATCCATTGTTGACATACCCACATTTTTGTTTCAGCTCTGTTTAAAATCCCATGGTCCACCCAGCTTACAATAGTCATTTCACTCTTGGTTACTATGGGGGAATGAAAGAAAGGGACTACCAAGACCATCCCATTTGTGGTTTTTAGGATCTGACAAACAGCTCATCCTTACAGCGATTTATAAATACATAATTTTATTTTGGGGATGACAATTAATATAGTGAACTATGACAGGAATAGATTTCTGGGTTTTTTTTCACTGATAGAAACATTGATAAAAAGAATGGTTAAAATTATTGAGTAACTATACTTCTTTTTTTTTTTTCTTTTAAATTTGTTTCTAACCAGGCCCAATACCAGTGAGCACAACAGATGCTGAATACAAGAATAAACTGACAGAGAAAGATGCTAAGATCTCTAAACTTATTGCTCAGAGTGAGTAGCTAAGTTGGTGATTTTCTTTTGGCAAAACTAGATTCTGTAGATGAATTTAGATAGTTGACATGAAAGCTTTATTGTGTCCTTACCAAGTATTACTTTTATTTTCTCAGATCAAGAGCTCTCACTCAGTCGCAATGAACTCGAGGGAGAAAATACTCAGCTTAGTCTGACCACCACTGAACTCAGAGCCCATGTTGAAATATTTGAGAATGCATTGTTGGGTGCCCAGACAAAGGTCCTCACATTGGAAGAAGAGGTAAGTTTATATACCTAGATCATCAGAATGTGTTTCGCTCATTTTATTTGTGTATTACAAGTGCTAGGGGAAGTATTTATTATTCATCAAATGCAGTAATTTGATGCTTATCAGTTAATTACACAGCTTCAGTTCTTGTGTTAAAAATGGTGTTTAGAGATGGGAAGAATTTATTCTGTTTTATTCTCATTTTGTGATAAATCTATTTCATACACATTAAATTTCTCAGTTACACCTTGGATTAGGTTTGAGGCATATTTAAAGATTTTTAAGTAACTGGTTTGTACTTAGGTCCGATGAAATTGATTTCTTTTCACGTCTGGTTCACTATTTATTAACTAAAACACAGTAATAGCTGGTATAAATATTTAATCCACTCAATTTAACACAGTAATAGCTATTATAAATATTTAATCCACTCAATTTAACACAGTAATAGCTATTATAAATATTTAATCCACTCAATTTAACACAGTAATAGCTATTATAAATATTTAATCCACTCAATTTAACACAGTAATAGCTATTATAAATATTTAATCCACTCAATTTAACACAGTAATAGCTATTATAAATATTTAATCCACTCAATTTAACACAGTAATAGCTATTATAAATATTTAATCCACTCAATTTAACACAGTAATAGCTATTATAAATATTTAATCCACTCAATTTAACACAGTAATAGCTATTATAAATATTTAATCCACTCAATTTAACACAGTAATAGCTATTATAAATATTTAATCCACTCAATTTAACACAGTAATAGCTATTATAAATATTTAATCCACTCAATTTAACACAGTAATAGCTATTGTAAATATTTAATCCACTCAATTTAACACAGTAATAGCTATTATAAATATTTAATCCACTCAATTTAACACAGTAATAGCTATTATAAATATTTAATCCACTCAATTTCAAGCCTTTGCTCGATTAGTTGGAACGTTTAAAAATTAAATCTGTGTTTATTATTAAGGACAATACATTACTTGGATAGGTTCGAGTCCAAATATAACATCAGGTAGAATTATGAAGCTACTTGCTTTTAAGCAATGTTAATAATGAGGAAATAAATAATAATGGTAAATAAATACAAAGTACAAGTCTATAACTGTGATGCAGTACATTATTTTTAGTCATAGCGCTCTGTGTACTATGATTACAAACTAAAGTGTAGGTGGTGTTGTGTTAGTGCTGAGATTCACCATCACATCAAGGGAGGGATAAGTCCAGGACCAGATGTGCCCAGGTTGCGATTCATCTCCGGGGTTGGGGGAGAGGGCAACTAAAGCCACAATGTCTTATTTCACTATCTTATCTCACTATCTTATCTCACTATTGCCTTAAAGAAACTTCATTTATTTCCGACTAATTAATACAGTTCACAGCAAGTCATTTTTTGTTTTTTAAACCAGAAACATGCTTCCATGGACAAAATTGAGCAGCTCCAGAAGGCACTCCTCACGCTACAGGCTGCTTCAGAGAAACAGGAGAAGAAAGAGCGAGACATGAGAGCTCTCCTGGAGAAAGAACTGGAAATGTACAGAGCACAAGAGCGGGTAAATTATCTCTTTCTGAAACTGTAGGGCTGTATAATCCTGATCCACGACATTTCTGTGTGTAAACTGTTACACTTCTCCCATAGGGCTAGATACCAAGACAATACTATTTAAAATCCGTACTGCAATTTTATTTTTAAATTTTAAATGAAATTCTGATGTGTCTTGAATGGAATTTTGTATTGTTTAAATTTATCATGCTTCCAACATTTCAAGATTTTCATTCATATCTGCAGACATCAATGATATTTGAAATATTTTTTGTAACATATTTTAGTTTGAGTGGAGAGGAAAGCAGATGAACTGAACAATTTTTTGTAACATTTTAGTTTGAGTGGAGAGGAAAGCAGATGGACTGAACAATTTTTTGTAACATATTTTAGTTTGAGTGGAGAGGAAAGCAGATGAAATGAACAATTTTTTGTAACATATTTTAGTTTGAGTGGAGAGGAAAACAGATGAATGGAACAATTTTTTGTAACATATTTTAGTTTGAGTGGAGAGGAAAGCAGATGAACTGAACAATTTTTTGTAAAAAAAAAATCAATCCAGCTATGTACAAAACTGAAATATTGGAAGAAAATGTTACATTTTTTGCTCCCTTCTTAAATGTATTTTCACCTCTCTTAAAAATGTTTGGAACTTGGAACCACAGAGGCAGTGAATGGTACATTTTAAAACTACTTACATAACTTGTACATTGTATATGTATTTGAAATTGGCTGGTAGCATGTTATTGTTTTATATAGGGCCACACTGAACATTTTCAAATAGCTCATGAAAACATTTCATCTATGTTGTCCAAGCTCATGAAAACATTTCATCTATGTTGTCCAAGCTCATGAAAACATTTCATCTATGTTGTCCAAGCTCATGAAACATTTCATCTATATTGTCCAAGCTCATGAAACATTTCATCTATGTTATCCAAGCTCATGAAACATTTCATCTATGTTGTCCAAGCTCATGAAACATTTCATCTATATTGCCCAAGCTCATGAAACATTTCATCTATATTGTCCACAGGGTGGAAATCAGAGAAAAATAGAAGGAGGCAAAGATGATGTGAAAGGTTCTGGTACACTGAGAAAAATGTTGGATGAGAAAGATGCTAAAATCTTACAGCTGGAAACTGAATTGGCTGCTGTAAGTCGCTTTTGTTGCCTGGAGATAGTTAATTGTGTAAATAATTTATTGTGTAAACACAACATAAATAGTTAAGTGTGTAAACAAAATAAGTTTACTGTGTAAACATAAAAACTGCTCTACAAAAAAAAACAATGACATTTTTGACTTAACATTTATTAAAAATGAACAATGTGGACTTTCTTGAGATGTTTTTATTGTGTCAATATTTGTGATTCTCAGATGGAACAGAAATATGTCAAGGAAACAACACTGAGACAGTTAAATATAGGGGAGGCTACTCAACCTCTGAAGTGAGTTTTGTTTTACTTTGTTATCTAGATCTATAACAGTTGTTAATGAAACATATGGGCAAATTGTAAGGTAGTTTTTTTATTACATTTTGTGAGCTGATTGTGTCACTTTGAAATTTCATAGATATTTGTAGTGTTATTAATTGTGTCAGATCATCCATCTTAATAATTATTAACTTGCTGTACTGTAGTATGCAACATGTTGCTATGTATTTGCTGGTCTGTTTTTTTAGGGAGGTTCGTTTGACCACGTTGGACAAAGGTTCTTCAGATGTGGGCAAGCTGATAGATGACGCCAAAACAGAAAAGCTCAAACACATGGAAGAGCTGCACAATTCTCAAAAGAACGTCGCTGAACTTGACGCAAAGTAAATTGTAGTTTTTCATTCTGTTGTACTCTCAATTATGTAAAATCATTTAATGTTTATGTTAATATTTCTTTGTTTTTTTTTTTTTGGTAATTTTTCAATCAATCAAGTAAATTTTTAGTAGTTTTACATCCTTATTTTTATCAGATTGTGAAAAACTGTTTTGATTGGTACTTTCAGAGTGAAACAGCTTCAGAGCCAACTGGTGGAGAAAGAGGCTCTCCTTAAAGTATTCCAGAGAGCCCCTCTGGCTATGGCCCGCAGTTCAAGTCTTCATGCACTGTGCCATTCCCCCCTCCACTCTCCTCGTCCCTCCCTGTTATCATCCCAGGGCTGGCCAGGTAGTAGCCAGACCATGGAATGCACCACTTCTTCCAGCTCAGCTTATCGAGAGTTTACATCCATCAGGCACATAAAAACAGGTAAACTTTTCCTTGCCCATTGTAGAATTTCAATGGTTTTTCGGTGGATTTTAAAAAAAAAATTCATCCCATTGTTTTTCTTTTTTTTATTCTTCCCTGAAATTATCTTGTTACCAGCAGTGTGCACGGCTTTGCGCTGGAAGTCCAAGTGCTGCATAACAAACCATAAATTTCTAATGTTTAACCTGGGTTGTGCCTCTAGATCTACATGCTGTGAGCTAAGAGTTTGACTCCTGGCTTGTTCAGTGACTTATCTATGTCTCCTGTGGTCTCCCCATGGCCATTACGCTATGTGCTATGGTGGGAATGATAGGAGGCCAGTGCCAATAGCATCCCATGAGACTTTACTTGGATATAAAAAATAAACATTTTTACCACACACCATTATCCCTCATGTTAGGGTAAAGAAATCTAACACTTCAGTCATCACAAAATCTACATTTTACAAATCGACCATTATAACTCATTGTAAAACCATGATACAAGAAAGAGGATAAAAGCCTCATTATTTGTATATATAGACTTCCCCTTTTACTTTATAGAGTTACAACCTTTTAGTTTTGTAACTTGAACAGAAATAGGGATTTAATCTCAAACCTTTAATTATAAATTTAATTTTTTTTCACGACCCACACTTTGAAAACTACTGATGTCTGTCTGTCTAGACTTGTCATGAAATAGTTGTTATATAATTGTACTTAATACTTATCATTTTATTAATCATATAACAGGAAGTGCAGGAGCTGTTGAGCTTAGTCGCAAGATGTCAGTAGAAGAAGACTTGCTTTCTAAAGTTCAGAATTTGAACTCAGAGGTATGGTGAATACTGTATTAATTTTCGTTGTTTCTATGTAAAAGTCTTTTATAACTAAATTTAATAAGCTATAAACATTTTTTTTTCAGACTAAAAGTGATTCAGAAGATGAAGTGAAATTGTGGCATGTATGAATGAAAAATATGTCAACACAGCACTCTTAGAAAATGATTTGGAATTTCATAATGGACTATTCCAGCTCAAGAAACCACTTATTTTTTTAATGAAAAGAATGTAAAAGTAGACATTTTTTGTATAGACTAAAAATGTCCAGAAGTTTTCTCATCTAAAAATTTATTTAATTATTCTGGATAATGAGAGGAAAAAAATATCTTACTTTTTTCTGTTACACCGTTGTATTTTTTTTTATGTTCTCTGACATCTTGGCATCTTATCTGCCTGTTACCACAATTCAAATATTTGACGTGACATAATAGAAATATATGTTTTAGCGTCATAATACCTCTCTTTGCATGCAATTTTTTTTTAATGTATTCCTTTTTTTTTTATCAATTTGCATTGTCTGGTTTAATTTGTCTAGTCATGAAGACAAGATCAGTCATCATTCTGTCAATATCTTACAAAATACGTGCTCCCTAGATTTATACATGTGTTACTGATCACATTCACAGATATTCTCTGGCAGTTTTTTCACTTTGTGATTATTTGATAAATCCTCTTTTGTTTTGCAAATTATTTCTTTTTTTTCGCTAAAGTGGAATTATCAAAGTCACAATGTTGATCAAAGGGCATTGTGGGGCACACACACAAATTTAGGTTGAATTTTTCTATGTCTGGATGTCCCTTATCAGTGGAATACATGTTCCTGTTGATTGCTGGGATCCAGTTCAGTTAAAAATACTACAAGAAAATGTCATTTAACTGAACTTTTAAGTAAATTGGCTAAAAAAAAAATTTTGTTACGCTCGATCAAAACTGATAGAATTCAACACGCAATTATTGAGGATGAGGAGTAGGGTCACAGTTGTTGTTTTCTGGAGAGTTTAGTAAATTAATATTTGACTCTTTGGATTAACTGTAATAGCCATTTTTAAATGTTGATTATAATTATTTTGTTTAAATATGTAATGGTATGTCTTTCAGTCAAAGATCTGCTGCACAGCCTTAATATTTTACAGACTTAATTGAGCTCTATGTAACTCTAGGCAATAAGTACTTGAAATGGCTTGTTTTATTAATGTGTTCTACTGTAGATATTTTGTGTTGTCCCTACACCAGAAGAGCAGTACTTAGATGTCAGAATTGTTTATGTATTTCATTTTTCTTTTTTTTAAAAAAAAGTTCTAGATGTTATAAAATCCCACCATTGACAGTCAACTAAAGGATAGTCTTACCGTTTTTTAGACAGCTGATTGTAGAAGAAAATTATTTCATTTTTTTAAAGTTCTTAGTTTGGATAGATGTGTTATGTTATTTTTAGAGCATTTTCGAAAAAAAATGCTCTATTGTCCCCGTTTTGTCTGTCTGTCTGTCATCACCCTAGATCTCAACAACCATAAGTCCTAGACCCATGATGTATATATCATTTTGTAGGTCTTGGCCTGCCATGTGTGCAGCAAAAGTTCATTTCGCGATCTGACCTCTGAGGGCCGTAAAGGGGGCTTATAAAGTACCGTTTTTTACTATATAAGCTATATTAACAAAGGAGCGCCATGCTGCGAAAAACTGCAGCACGTAGTTTCACCAAGATTTATTAAGAAACTCATCAAATGAAATAGTAAGCTTGTGTTCTGAGTTTAATTGAAAGTATCAGAGCTATGCAACAATTGACGGAGTTTTCGGACGATTACATGACTACAGTTTCGAATGTTTTCAATTATGAATCCTATTTCAGTAACCACAAACCACTTGTAGTTAGATTTAAGAGAAAATAATTTTTTTTTCAAATATAAAGAAAAGTCTTTATAATATTTTTTTTACAGATATATGCATTACACAATTGAATTTATAAACATTTCCAAAATTTACAAATATTTACTGAAAGCTAACAAACGTACTGATACATAACATGAAAATGCGCTAACACGTCCTGTGTCCAGAATGGAATAGGCTTAATTGCTTGTTTACCTTATTACTGTTGCTGTATACTAAAATATTTTTATAGGCCATCAATATGTAATTGAATACATAAATATTTGTATCAATATGTAATTGAATGCAACCACATTTTGATGTATTGCTTTGACAGTTATTGATTTTATTTGTTTTTGTATTGTTGAATCAATACTTCGGAATTGTTTGTAATTCTGTTTCATGTGAAAATAATATACATGTAGTAATTGTTATTTCCATCTTTTTATTTTCTTGCATTGTTGGTATTTTTAAAATTTATTTTGTTTGACTAACTGGGTGTTTGAACAAAGCACAGTTTTAATTCTGATTTAAAAGTTAGGGTTCACTTCATTGTCAGTCATAGGTTTCCTTTCTATATATCCTTAAATTTAATAAATGGAGTGTTAATGAACTTGTATAAATTAAATATAAAGTCTTGACATGAAAGGTTTTGTAGTGTTTGCATATTTTAAGCATGAAATTTTGGGGCTTCAGGCCGGATCAAACAGCCAAATGGGTCTTACTTGGTCTAGCTGTTATAAACAGGCTGTTAACTTTTATTTTAATAGTAGGCACGTTTTTTCTTCTATTATACATGAACATTTTTCATTGAATCCACCTGCCCATCATTGCTACATTTCATTTTTATTGGATATCAGAAAACCAATAAAAGAACAGGAGTACTTAATTAAACTCTCCACCAGTCAATTAGATCCACATCTAAAAAATAAAAAATTCGAAGGTCAATGTAGGATTAATGTAGAGTACAATATTTCTTAAATCAGCATTAACAAATTTGAAATATGTTTTTAAAGCAACTGTGCCAATTGATGCGCTGACTACCATTGGTTGTTTCTGCGTTGGCTGCCATTGGTTGTTTGATGTGTTGGCTGCCATTGGTTGTTCATTTTTAAAAAAAATCCCTATTATAAATTTAATTGGAGAAAGCTCTGCACAGTATTATAATGTTGATTTATTAATTAGCTGATACCTTGTAATCATCTTGATGGTTGGGTGTCATCATGTGTGTTATGTTTTATTGTTCTTTTTGGTGATCGGGGGAGGGGGGGGGTCATTGTTTTGTAACCTAACAGCAATAATATTGTTTATTAGAAGCGAAAACACTAAGGTCAGAGTGAATTAATTTGTTGATTTGGTGCTAACCTTATGAAATAAGCATTTATTTTGCTCTGATTATACATCTTTTCCCCATGATTAGCAGTATCACAGCTAATCATTTTGTAGTTACGTCATCAGTTGTTAACGTCTGCTTGTCTGATTTTATTTTTTTGTTCTTTAAAGAAAGGTTTGATGGTGATGTTATAATAATGTATTGTTTTTTAGATGTGTAATGAGAAATGTTATAATAATGAACTGTTTTAGATATGTAATGATGTATTATAAATACTTATTATATTTTGTTTGAAGTTGATTGAAGTCTTTGAAGTGTAGTAAAAAAAAAAATAGTTCACACATTTTCTCACAACCTAATAACTTTTTCAACCTAATATTTTTAAGCTGTGACGTTTAGTATTGGTCTCCTCCTTTCATTTGTGACGTTCGTTCATCATTACTAGGTGTAAGGGGGTCGTCATAATGTTGTTTTTAGGCATGTATGACATTGGGATTGTTGATGATTTTATTTCGATTGTTTGAATATGTAGTTTATGTATTTTATTGATTGACACATGAACACTGATGGACAAATGACTAAGTCAGTAACTTCACGAAGCATTATCTTTTATTCAGAAGACATAAATATGATCGAGTCCATATGGTCAATAAATACATCGATCTGGGATCACATTGAATGCCAGTCTTCTAGCCCTAGATCATCAAGATTTGGCACTGCTAGATTATGTGACTTCTAGTGCGGGAAAATAGCTAGATAATTATAGCTTATTTATTAAAACTATCATTTACGGTACTTCATTTTGTCCATGAAACTGTTGTTAATCAACATGATCATGTAAGTGGTCACGCTGGCACAAATGAATTGTTTTGTTTTTTTGTCAAATGAGTGGATGATTGATCATTGTATTCCCTGATGGACAAAATCTGTAACTATAAAACCTGTTTGTTGTAAATACTGTTGTTGATGATCACCTCGACATCATGATGCAATCTATATGACTCGAGTCTAAATATCCAATCAAACATCTGCTCCACGCATGTGGCCAATTTTGTTGTCATTATCAACTTGTTTCATAAAAACTCGATCAGCTGTAAATGTTCTTATCACTTGTTTGCATTTTTTAAAATATTATTTGACACTATTTTCTTATCTGTTCACTCTTTACTATTGTGACCTGTTGGCTTGTACTTAAAACATTGCTGATATGTGACTTATTGGTCTGCATTTGTTTTCACCATGTAAGGAGTCAAATATGACCCCCTTCCCCGTATTTTACTCTACTGTACCAAAGTATGGCACATCGAGAGCATTTTTTAAAATATTGTTTTGTTTGTTGAATTATTTGATGTTATGTTTTCACATTACTTGAAAGTCATGCTGGTTGTATTTTTTACCTACCGTCTCATTGAAAGAATAAAGTCTCAAGTTAATGTTATACATTAATAAATATTTATTGTAATGGCCATTCTGATGTATAGTTTATGCTGATGTCGGATATGACATATACACATACATAGCTAAATGTTGGTTTGATGGTGATGTTATAATAATGTATTGCTTTAGACATGTAATGAGAAATGTTATAATAATGGACTGCTTTAGATGTGTAATGATGTATTATAAGTACTTATTCATTATTTGAAAATGGTGGGTTTTTTTTTAAATATCACCCATTTTCAATTATGCTGTACTGTATATTGATTCAAACTGTATAGAAACAGCAGTTTGATTAGGACATATATCTACCGTCCCTTCAATTACCCCCACCACTTTGTTGATTTATAATCCTTTGTTGTTAATTAGATAAAATAATGTTAGGATATACAATGCAAGCCTTGATGTTTGAAAGTTTCTATCCAATACAATGCAAGCCTTGATGTTTGAAAGTTTCTATCCAATACAATGCAAGCCTTGATGTTTGAAAGTTTCTATCCAATACAATGCAAGCCTTGATGTTTGAAAGTTTCTATCCAATACAATGCAAGCCTTGATGTTTGAAAGTTTCTATCCAATACAATGCAAGCCTTGATGTTTGAAAGTTTCTATCCAATACAATGCAAGCCTTAATGGGTTTTATTCTGGAGTCAACCATTAAATAGATTCCATATTTTTTTCTGTCATTTGAGTACATGTGTTAAGTGTGATTGTGGTAGCATCTCATACGCCATGTACTGATATTTTTTTAGACTGTGTGTATATATAATGATTATTGTTATGAATCTAACATAATTTATTACAAGTGGAAGACTACATTAAATCAACCTTGTAAGTCTCTGTGACTTTTTGGTTGTTAGACTTGTAATTATATGCTGTACAGAATCTTTTTGTAATATAATTATATAATATTAAATTATTACCTGCTGGTTTTTTGTTAATATAATAAAATGAATTTGATTGATGAACTTTATCTGATGTGTGGGTTTTTATTGTTTCTTGTTGAGTGATTCAGTCAGTTTCCATGTAATGGCTAAGGGTTTCCCATTGAGAAACTCTTTATCTTCAAGTATTTGAAACCTAATTCACATAAATATCAGAGATGACCAACAAACTCTTTATCTTCAAGTATTTGAAACCTAATTCACATAAATATTAGAGATGACCAACGTGGTTTTCAGTATGATAGGCATTATGCAGATTTATGGGTTCAATCACTCATGATTTCAGTGGTCTCCAACCTTTTTCTCGCCGCGGGCCGGTCAACGTTTGATTATTTCACCGCGGCCCGCTGTGGGTGGGCGTTGATCATTCATACTTAAGATTGTTTAAATTTACAATGCCACGAAGGAAATAAATAAAAAGGAGAAATTTAAATGTTTCTTGGGTGGCCCAGTACAATTTGATCAAAAGACCGGTACCAGTCCGCGGCCCAAGTGTTGGGGACCACTGATCAAAACCATCTTAGTCATTGCAGTGAGATATGGTACAGTTGTTGTAACTAAGTAAAGTTCTTCAATCTTGGTGCAAAGAAAATAACATAGTCATCTGCAGTATCTTAAACTCAGGAACCAAAAGAAAAGCTTAAAATATAACTTGTATAAAATAACTTGGCCATTTGTGTAAGAGACCAGAAGTGCCACAGTTGCTAGCGCCAATCTTTAAATTATTAAGAATCAGGGCTCGATTTACCGCCGGCTCTGTTTTAGCTAATATATCCCTGCTGGGGCTTGAAACCATAGACAATAATCCCTTTAGTCTTCCTCTCTCGGTATAAAACAGTTCTAAAAATCACAGTCGACATAGATCGTTGTCATTATGCTTTTATATAAGCATAATTTCATAATATTTTACCAATATTTTTTTTACTATTTTTAGGTTTATTTTATATTTTTAATTGTTAGACTCTTAGTTGTCTGGTTTGCTAGCATAGTCAGACTCTTAAGGATAAGGACTAAGTTCTATTTAATTACTCAGCCTCTCAGGATTTACTAGTCTAATCTGAAATAATCTTAAAGTTTTTGTATTCAAGTTAAACCCTCTAGATTCTACAGTAGTCTACAGTACACTGTCTACTTTTCTTTATTTAGGCAGGTGACGGAATTGTTGGAATAAATTGTCTTCTAATAAATTGCAGGCCTAGCTCATTACACAAGCCCACTTTTTTTAAATACATCATAAAATAAACTAATAAACATTATTATATTTCTGTATAATATTGATAATTAATTAAATAAATGATATTGATTATAAAATAATATATTTTTTCTTGTAATCTCAAATTTAATGCACTATTCATTTGTCATTGTCTCTTTAATGTTGCTTAATTTCAACAGCTGCTACATCTATGTGGATGCTTAATAATCAGAATAACCAACCGAAGAAAAAACTCCTCTACGATTACTCAAAATATTTTCAAAAATAAAATTAATTTAGCCATGAGTCAGCTAAACCCAACAAAGTTAGTTGTTGTGCTTGATGGTGGTACTGGAACATCACTAGCAGAAATGGGTCATACATTCATTAACGTAAGTAGAGTTTGTACACTACTACCTGCGTAAATTACTTACATACATTGATTATGATTACTACAAAGCTATTAATCATATTTCATAAATGCAGCTGAAAATAAAATCTGGTCTTATAAATTCTGCGTTATGGACTGTTCACTTTTTTACGGAATGCCTATGTGGTGTTGGCAGAAATGTGACACCAATGATAAAGAATGGTAAAGTGTTAAGTGTTATAAAGTGGGAATGATAGCAATATCAGTCACATGATCACTTCATAACTTTTACTAAAGTAGCTATGAAGGAATATATAGCATGTAGGGATAACATCTTATCTTCACAAGGACCTCATAGAATATTAGTTGCTTAAAAAAAGTATGAATTATTTAAGAAAAATACAGGGCTCTTAATGCTTATAAATTTTTTAATGAAATAAGATAATGTTGGGGCAAGTCTTAATAGAAAGGGGAAAAAAAAACATTTAAGCACCATTATAATAAACAGGACATAATTTTAAATAAATTTGGCCATTAACATTAAGCAGGCAATTTATCCACTATATGATTACTTTAAGAAATAAATGTAATTTCTCTAGTCCTAAAGGATCATCGGGGCATATGAAGTGTAGAATTCATCTGTTCTGTAAGCTCGGCATTTGAAGGAATTGTGCGGTTTACTTCTTCAACTAAAGTTAGGTATCCATTTTCAGCTGGGTGAAACTTGAAGGACTTTTAACCAACTTTCACCTGGACCTGGAAAAATTCCCTTGGTTCTAACGGATGATCAAACCATGTACCCTCAGGTTGACAGTGGTGTGCTCTACACCTCTTGGCCACCTGTCTCTCTCTTTTGAATTACTTTATTTACTCAGACAGTTTAAAACCACTCTCTGACTCGGAAGTCTATTGAATATTCCGCTGTAAATAAAACCAATTTTCTTGCCAGTATAATTTCTTTTACATAAGTATATGAAACATGTTAAAGACCTAAAGAAAAGAAAACAAGTATGCCAGGTATGTCTTATTGTAAAAACTAAAAATATCATAAGGCAGTTCAAGAACCAAACATAAAGCCAGGGAGACCGGCAGATAAGTTTGGGAAATTGACAATGAAAATGCAGAGATGTCGTGAGCATAATGAGTAAAAAACTGCACATAAGTGTGTTGCCTCTGTTGGAACCCTTTGTGTCCTTAGGACCCTTGGTGTCTACCTGTTTTTTATTTAAAGTTTAAATCATGCAGATTGAACTGCTTTGAAAAGATTATAATTGGGACATATATTAAAAAATAGTAAGCTCTGAAGCTGTTTATTGTAAGGAGATGTATTTATTTATACATACATATATATTGATACATACATATATATTCATACATACCTATATGTAAATAAACAAAATTGTTTTTTTTTATGCCATCAGGGTGATCCTCTGTGGGCATCAGCTGTGATTGCAAAACATCCTGATGATCTTGTCAAACTTCATAGAGAGTAGTTCAATTATCTTTTTTGCCTGTCTCCATCAAAAATATATCTCTATCAATGAAAATGAAACACAGTTTTAAATTGCTCATGGAGAATAACTTAAACTGCCCATGACAATTTTTTTTTTATATATTTGGATTTTGGTCTGAACCACACAACAGAAGTTGGGAAAGACAATTAACTCAGCAGTTAACTAAAAATAGATTTTTTTTGGACATTTTTGTACTATTATCATCATAGTGTAAATCCAGTTGACTCTGTTTAGCTGCAAATTTGTCAATGCAACATATCTGTTTGATGATTTTTCTTTAAAGCTGACAGTGTAGCTAAAGAAGAATTAATTTTGTATTAAATTGTGGATATTTTATTTATATAAGTAAAACTAATTTTTATTTATGCTGCCAGCAACTTATGACGTTTTAGTGTCACACTTTATACTTCTTTAGCTGGCGATAAATTTATTATGTAATTTTTTTGTACACTACGGTGATTGCCATTTCCATTTGTCTGTAATGCCACCAGAATCATTGCACCCTCTGA
Organism: Bulinus truncatus; assembly: GCA_021962125.1. Lineage (NCBI taxonomy): Eukaryota > Metazoa > Mollusca > Gastropoda > Planorbidae > Bulinus > Bulinus truncatus. The sequence continues at coordinate 2,882,307 of JAGDYQ010000028.1, read as the reverse complement.
CATAAGGAAGACGTAGACGAGATACAAGATTGTTCTTATGGTTTCAATAAATAATTACAATAGATAAAAATCCAGACTATTCAAAGACTTCATGGAATTAATAAAGTCTTATTTGTTTTTTTTAACGAAATTTAAAGTTTTCTGATCCATATTTTTTTATGATTGTTTTTTATCTCCAACTTTCATTTTTCTTTCCAGTTTTTTCCTGGCCGGTGCAGATGTTGTCCTCTCTGCTAGCTATCAGTCATCCATTGAAGGCTTTAAAAAAAGGTTTACCATTAGCGAGACAGAGGCTGTGGATCTTATTAAAAAATCTGTTGAACTTGTTAAACTAGCCAAGAATAATGCTGAGCAGACCACTGGTATGCTATTATGGTCATTACCACACACAACTGGTGTGTTATTAGGGTCATAAACCTTTCAGACATTCATTGAGGGGTGTGTATATTATAGTATTTGCTTATTTTTTTAGGCATGTACTAATTAAATTGAATTTTAGTCCTCAAGAGATAATATCCATGACTGCTGCTCAGTTTATTAATTTGTTCAAGGTCGGGCAAATTTTTTTAAACCATGGGCTTCTAAAGATTCTTAAATTTGACACAAGAGCTGGACTGAGAGTAGAAATTTAACAGAATGCCTGGAATGTGCTAATGTAAATTAAATGTACTTAAAAACTAAATGCATGGGCTGGATCAAGCAGTAAAAGTTGAAATTATCCTCAGTTTTCATACCCTATTTCAGGAAGACGAGGATATGTAGCGGCATCAGTTGGGCCGTACGGTGCAACTCTGTGTGATAGATCAGAGTACCATGGTCGATATGCAGATAGTATGTCAAGGCAGGTAATTCAAACAGCTTACTCCGCATTTATTGGGAAGTAAATTTGTTCTCTAGATAATGGAAAAATCTCTCAAGACGAGAACTGGGATGGCCACAAATGTGTTCAATTATAGCTCCATCCTGTTTTTCATCCTGTAAAATATTTTAAAAGAGCAGCAACAAGACATTTTATCAAGATTTAGTACAAAAATAGTTATTAAAAAAAATTGTAAAAGGCAGGCTTGTTGGGTGTTGCACTAAATTCACATTGGCCTAAACATTTTAAAACTTAAACTTAAACATAGTTCACAGTTTAATATTTGTAAATTAATTATGCTTTCTAATTAAAGAAAAAAAAACAAAAATTTCTGAAAAAACTTTGTCACTCAAGAAACAACAACTGATTAAGTTAAAAAATATGTTGACCAGTCTTTGGAAAACTATACTGCATCTTTTTTTTGGTCACTTTGTCGTTAAAGTCTCTGCAATTTTCACAAAGCCATGGCCCAGTTATGTCCAACAAACTTTTATATTTTGATTGTTCCCATTTGTTCTATTTAAATGGTGGACAGAAGGCCTATCTTAAAAATAAGATCTTCTTTTTCTTTTGACTAAATTATTCCCTTTGAAGTTTTCAGCATTGACTTTGTAATTGTGTCCAATTCTTTTCTGCATTCATTTTGGTTTGTTATTTAAGCCTGAAGATAATTAGATAAAATGAAAAACCGGACATCAAGTGTTTCACATCTGGTGATTATAATAATTTATTTAATCATTTTAATTAAGGAATTATAATTTGTCACTTTATATTTTAAAAGACATGGGATTTCAAAAACTGTTAACTTAAACTTAATTTCACAAGTATTAGTTTGTGTATAGTTATCAATTATATGATGACATATCATTAAAACTTGTTCTTCTTCGCTGGGTGGTCATGCGGTGTAGAGCACTCGACTGTTGACTGGAGAGTCCCGGGTTCGAACCTCATCGAACCCTCAGTTTGAGCCTCATAGCTTTAAATGGGTACCTGACTTTCCCTTTATATGCCGAGGTTACTGAAACAGATGAATTCTACCCTTCATCTGCCCTGATGACCCCTTGAGGGCTTAAGGGAACTTTACTTTTAAAACTTGTTCATCAGACTTTTAGTCCTTATATAATGTGTGACACATGACACAAATGTTACTAAGGAAATCACAGAGCAAGTCTTTACCTTATATTTATATTTCATTTAACAAAATCCATATAAAATCACAAATATTTTGATTAGCCAGATGATGACTTGTATTATTTCTGATCCATGAATAGATGCACAAGGATTGGAGAAACTGCATCTTTCATGTCTTTGAAAAATATTTTCCAGATCTTGGTTTTGTTTAAATTCTGATTAGGTCCCTCCCTAAAGTGGCCAGATTTATTGAAAATGTTATGGCCAAATAAAAAATACACTCAAATAGATCTTTTCACAGTATTTCACACATGAAGGCTGCACTGAGCGTTTTGTTCTTTAAAAAAATATTTTTTTTTTTCACTTGTGCTATTAGCCTCAGGTTGTACACCCTTGCATTATAATATAACTATGACTTATAAGAAATTTAAAACTAGCCAAGATTGGAAAAAAAGCATATGGAAAGAAACACAGTTTAAAATATTCTTTTTTTTTATTTATTAACTTTTGAATGAGATTAAAATAATAATCATTTTTATTTTAAGCTTTTAATTAATACATGTATAGTTATTTCAAAAATGGTGTTGTATTTGGATATTACTGTCTGGTAAATGGTTTTTTAAAATTTCACCTGGCTTACCATATTTGATACCAAATACACGTAGCTTATAATTCAAAAATTTGTATTGTAATTCCTTGGCAAATTTGGTAAATCACCAATTAGAACCCCTCTGAACAGAATGACCCACCAATGGTTTCTAAGGACAGGGCCCCAGGCATATGTTCAGATTACACCCGATAAAGCGGCAGAGCCTATAATTCAAAATTTACCATAGCTGATTATTGTTCTTAATTTCTTCTTTCTGGCAGGAGCTGCAGACATGGCACCTCCCACGGCTGAAGATATTGATTGATTCTAATCCAGATATTTTGGCCATCGAGACCATTCCTGTGCTTCATGAGGCAGAGGCCATTTTGGATGGCTTGAAGAATTTTCCTGCATCTAAAGCCTGGGTCACTTTTCAGTGTCAAGTAAGTCTTGTTGTTGGTCTGCAATATAAATAAAATATTATGTCTTGCCTAACTTTTGGAACATAGGGACTATTTGCATGACATTTTGGATTCTTTTGTAGAATCTGTTTATTTGACTTGATGTTGTATCATTAAATTTGATTATATCAACTGTCGTTTCTTCAGAGATTTATCAACTTGAGTATACCCGTATAATTTTATAATATGCGTCAGATATTATCTCATGAAACATATAAATGACAAGCTATTTATTTTTATATATATATATATATATATATATATATATATATATATATATATATTTATATATATTTACACAAAGTTATATTTTATTCTTTCTCACAATAAGTTGGAGTTAATGTAATTATTATTTGAATATGTTTATCACACGATCCAAGAATAAAATTTACTGATGAAAAACAAAACCTTCCCTTTTGAAATCTAAAGTAGCCTGACAGTTTAGATTACCTTCTGCTAAAGCTTTTTCCAGTAGTGGCCAGATATTTCTTTTTAGCAGACAAACTTAAGGCCAATTATAAATTATGAACTGTGACAGGCATCAGCTGGTATTTCAGAGTTAACTTAAGAGTAATTTTAACCTTTAACTGAGTTACTATAAAATAAAGGAATATGGTTTGAGTATATGTTGTTAGTTTTCCAGATTGGCTGTAGCTTCTAACCCTAATTGTCATTTAATTAAATCAGGTGAATATACAAAAGAACAACTTTGTAGTTTTTTCTTAGTAATTTACAGAGTAATGTTGGAAACCAATGGGGGGTTAAATATATTAAGTATCAAATATCAACATAGTATACTCTGTACTTGATCCCGTATTAACATATTATACTCTGTCCTTGATCCTATAGCAAATTATTATTTCATCTGTTATCCCATTATATCCCTGTCCTATATTCCATTATATTTCTACTTTCTTAGTAGGTAGCCCATTTTGAAATGATTAAGGATGTTACCTTTTATTTGATAGACAATGATACCAACCATTAGTAATGTTACTAGTAGAAAATCCTGCTGAAGCTGGCTGAACGAAATCCGACAGAAGGGATAACAAAGAAATATACAAAATACTGCAATAGAAAAGAACATGAACAGAAATAACAAAGAAATATATAAAATACTGTAATAGAAAATAACATTTGGATTTTATTGCCATGAACACAATACGATATGAAAACTACCTGCGAGGGAGAAACATGGTTAAAACGCATACACAGCACAATATGAAAACTACCTGCGGGAGACACACGGGTTAGACAATTCTCACTGAAAATGAATGCATTTAAGATATTGAAGAAAATAAATGATTGTCTGTAAATGTTTGTAAATGTTCCCTCAGGACAGTAACCACACTGCTCATGGAGAAAATATTCAGGATGCTGTAAGATCAGTCGCTCAGTATGACAGCGTTGCTGCTGTTGGGGTGAACTGTGTGAATCCAGCCCATGTAACGCCCTTGTTACACAGCATCAGTCAACTTGGTCTGAACATTCCAATCATTGTTAAGCCCAATGCTAGACCTTATGAACTGGGTAGCAGGTAAGACATATTAAAAGAAATGAGCACATATTTCCTGTTGAACTGGTATCATCAAGATGACTTTCGTTTTGAAATGTAAACCTTTTCCGATATAATCATTTTTACAATATATTGAGGCTAGTTTTTAATTATATGATTGTGGATATGAGAAAAAAAAATTTTTTAATGACATAACAGAATAATATCCTATGGTGGATTCCCTTTAGTGATTATTATAGTCCCTGTAATGATCTCATGTTTATCTTAACATTCTATAAAACACTGATGCAAGGGTTTTTGTATCACCATTATTTCTGAGTGTGCATTAGATTTGTAGGTACCAGGAAAGACATTCAAACCCACTATCTACATCTTGCAGATTGGGCTCGCAACCAAAGCTCCACAGAGTAACCCTTATATCTTTATTTCATGAATTATTCACATTTGTCAGAGAACTATGTGACCCAACATTCATTCAGGTTTGGAATTGTTATATAGACCATACTCGCTCCACGTTCACTGCATGGAAATTTTATTAAAGTTGCACCAGAGTCATTGTTTTTTATCATAATTGTTTTTATACAGGTCAACAGACGAATACAAGATGTCAGAACATGTTAAGGAGTGGCTGGAAGCCGGGGCCACCTGGATAGGGGGATGCTGCCACATACAGCCATCAGATGTAGCAGAACTAAGGGACGCTTTGGCATTGGAAACATGTGTCCGTTTTCTTAACAATGAAGAGAATTTAGTTTGATAGAGCAAGTTGAAATTAAACCAGTGGTGAATAGACTATAAAGTTGAAATTAAACCAGTGTGAATAGACTATAAAGTTGAAATTAAACCAGTGTGAATAGACTGACTATAAAGTTGAAATTAAACCAGTGTGAATAGACTATTAAGTTGAATTTAAACCAGTGTGAATAGACTATAAAGTTGAAATTAAACCAGTGTGAATAGACTATAAAGTTGAAATTAAACCAGTGTGAATAGACTATTAAGTTGAATTTAAACCAGTGTGAATAGACTATTAAGTTGAATTTAAACCAGTGTGAATAGACTATTAAGTTGAATTTAAACCAGTGTGAATAGACTATAAAGTTGAATTTAAACCAGTGTGAATAGACTATAAAGTTGAAATAAAACCAGTGTGAATAGACTATAAAGTTGAAATAAAACCAGTGTGAATAGACTATAAAGTTGAAATAAAACCAGTGTGAATAGACTATAAAGTTGAAATAAAACCAGTGTGAATAGACTACAAAGTTGAAATAAAACCAGTGTGAATAGACTATTAAGTTAAATTTAAACCAGTGTCACTTCCACCAATCTTAACAATGTCATCCAATACAGATGACAATCTGCAAGTCATTACAATGTCATCAAATACAAATGACAATCTGCAAGTCATTACAATGTCATCCAATACAAATGACAATGTGCAAGTCATTACAATGTCATCCAATACAAATGACAATGTGCAGTCATTACAATGTCATCCAATACAAATGACAATGTGCAAGTCATTACAACGTCATCCAATACAAATGACAATGTGCAAGTCATTATAATGTCATCCAATACAAATGACGATGTGCAAGTCATTACAATGTCATCCAATACATTGCCTCATTATTGATCACATTGTTAGGTCCTGTTAATTCCAATGTTACTTCGGTTTATTTACGCCTGTAGTTATATGTTGCCTTCATTTTGTATATTTGTAATTGTATTGTATGTACAAAATATTCTCATTCATGTAAGTTCTATACATAATACATGAGTTTAAACAATTGTTATTCAGACAATTATTTGGTGGTTCATTTTGTTTTTTCTGAATTTTTTAACTTATTCTGTCTGCGTGGTCTGTGGGTCTTCTGGATTGGCTGTAATTTCTAAGCTAATTAGCATTAAATTAATGAGGTGTGGTATAAAAAAGAACTTTTTAGTTTTTGTAATTTACAGCTAAATCTTTGCAGAATTGACATATATTAAAAATTAATTTAAAATTACAAAATGATTTTGAAGATATTATAAAATGTTTTGTTTGTATAGTACAGTAAAGTTCCCTTAGCTGTGATAGGCCATCAGGGCAGATGAAATAGAATTCATATGTTCTGTAAGTAAAGTAAAGTTCCCTTCTTTGTCCCTAACGGGACTACGGGGCAGATGAAGTGTAAAATTCATCTGTTTCTATAACCTCGGCATTGTGGTTAGCACAACGCCCAGCCGCCTTGACTTCCCCAACTTAAAGTCAGGTACCCATTTAAAGCTGGGTGGACTTGTGGGACGACTTTGCACCAAATTTCACCTGGAAAAATTCCATGGGCCTCACCGAGGATCGAACCCAGGACTCTCAGGTCGACAGTCGAGTATCTACACCACTCGGCCATCCGTCCCACATGTATCTGTAACCTCTCCATATATAGGGATTGTGTGGTAATCAAAACAAACAGCTGCCATTACTTCCCTAACTAATGTCAGTTACCGATTTAAAGCTGGGTTGACTTGGATGGATGCCATATTTTTTTTTTGTTAGTTTGCATAAAAATTTTTTTTATATACCCATTTAAGTGCAATGTATAAACAAAACATTTTTGACAATCATTATTTGGATTGACTAATTCTATGTTTATTCAAAATGTTTTCATCTGTGATTGTGTAGTTACCACAAATTAAAAAATATGTTTAATTGTAAACAAATTTATGGATTTATACTTTAAAACATGCAGTAACATGTCTTATTACATTAAATCAAGAAACGTTTCAAACTTATCTACTGTAAAAAAAAAAAGGATAAAGTTGTAAGTTAAATTTTTATGGGTGGAGCTAGAAACCCTGACAAATTTGACTTATTACATCATTCCACCCCCACCCCACCAATTTAATGTTAGATAGCAAGACAAACTTCGCCTCCCTCTGTAATTGTTTTTATAAATGTAATTTGCTAGAGCATATCACACTTGCTAAGTTTTTAATAAATACACACACTGACACATATATTAGACACAGGGATGAGGCGTGAGTGTTGCCGGTCTAACTCTTAGAGAAAAATGTACTGATGTTTTCATAGCTAGGCTATATACAAAGCACAAACGAACAAAGATCTATATATTTATATAAAGTATTTGGTTAACAACATATACAATTTATAAACATAAATTTTATATACATTTTAACTTTTAATTATTTTATTATGTATGATTATGCAAGCTATATTCAATACACACAGGACCATTATAAATTGGTCCTGTGTGTATTGGATATAGTTAGCATAATCATTCATAATAAAATGACTACAAGTACAAATACATAACCTCATGTCTTGGTATCGAATGTCAAAATGTAGGCCAAGCCTTCGGGCCCACAAATCCCTAGGTTTGGCACTGGCTTTACAATAGTCTATCTTCATGCAAAGGTTTTGCAGGGTACATCTAGTATTAACGTAATACTGAAATTATGTGACAAAATTTCATTAAAAAAAAATTAAGTCGAGAAGAAAGGGCGCAATTACTAACATTTTTAGTAAACGATATTTCTCAACATTGTTCTTTTAAGTAAACTTGGGATCTTGTGAGGAAAATCTCGATTTATTTAGCGAAGCTATAGAATTTAATATATATTTTTTTTTCATCTTAAACTAAATAATCTTGATCTCATTTATTTCGCTGCATTTCTCACTGTAGCAAATACTTTGGAAGGAAAAATGCACAAATTACTTCAGAGTTGTTAACAATACTCTTAAATTGTATCGTCAATACCAATACTTCATGAAAATAGTATCGCTGTTACGTGGTGGAAGGACGATTGCAAATCCTTGCCACGAACAGGTCGTTGTCTTGGAGTATGAGAGAGTTTTATGCTTATGGTCTGATGACAATATTTGTATTTCACAGCCCACGTTCAGTCTCCGCTAATAAAGTCAACAATACCGGTTCCTTTGCTGATAAACTAGTTTATAATGTATTTGTATTAACGTCAGTTCTTCTCACATACAGAACTTCAGATTACGTACCGCTCTTTCGTTCGCTCTTCCTCTCCTGCTCTCTGGTTCTCTCTGTCCAGTTTTCTGTCTGTCTCCCATACAAAATCGTCAAGCTTTTATACTGCATACGATTGGCTTGGCATCATTGATTTATTACCCCTAACCACTGCTAGCCCCAACTAACACTACCATCGGGATAATTTATTGACGGGTCTGGGAGATGGGAAAGAGATTGACACCTAAACAGGGGACCTATAACACTTTCTGACTAAGCATTCACCACTGAGTAAATTCTACCGTAACGGCCTTCCTAAAAAATCTATCCTCACCTACAATTTGCTGACGGGTCCATTGACACTAAAACTGCACCCACACATATCACGGTCATTCTTCTATAAGTATTTATTCCAACTGAGTCCCAGTGCCCACCCGTTGCTCCCTATCAATTATCGACCCCCCCTCCTAGTGATCTGACACGGTAACCCGTCGCTTGAGTGATTCATATATCTGGTCATAATGACACCCCCCCTTCCCTAGCTGACCGCTGAGCTGACCCCCAATATTTGTTTCTGATACCTGTAAACTATTATGCTAAAAACCTACAATCGCCAATACCAATACAAATACTCAAGTAAAATTTATTGCCAAAATCGATACCAATACAATACCAATACTTTTGAGAACAACAAAATATTTAAGTAAAAACAATAGAATACATTGTCAAAGCACAATTCTAATGCTAATCACTTCACCACTTGGCAGCACGTAAGAAGACCATCATTTCAAAATGATCAGTGCTTAGCCTAGAACGTACTGGCATAAAAACACGCCCAACCAATGAAAACAGTTTTTATAATTAAGTTATTATCACCCCAGGTAACTGCTGTTATTATTATTATCACTCCAGGTAACTACTGTTATTATTATCGACCCAGGTGACTACTGTTATTATTATCACTCCAGGTAACTACTGTTATTATTATCACCCCACGTAACTACTGTTATTATTATCACTCCAGGTAACTACTGTTATTATTATCACCCCAGGTAACTACTGTTATTATTATCACCCCAGGTAACTACTGTTATTATTATCACTCCAGGTAACTACTGTTATTATCACCCCACGTAACTACTGTTATTATTATCACTCCAGGTAACTACTGTTATTATTATCACCCCAGGTAACTACTGTTATTATTATCACCCCAGGTAACTACTGTTATTATTATCACTCCAGGTAACTACTGTTATTATTATCACCCAAGGTAACTACTGTTATTATTATCACCCCAGGTAACTACTGTTATTATTATCACCCCAGGTAACTACTGTTATTATTATCACCCCAGGTAACTACTGTTATTATTATCACCCCAGGTAACTACTGTTATTATTATCACCCCAGGTAACTACTGTTATTATTATCACCCCAGGTAACTATTGTTATTATTATCACCCCAGGTAACTACTGTTATTATTATCACTCCAGGTAACTACTGTTATTATTATCACTCCAGGTAACTATTAATATTATCACCCCAGGTAACTACTGTTATTATTATTATCACTCCAGTAAATCCAGTGTTCAGTTGCAGGTATAATTAATGCTTGGGTAGGTTGCTAATGACAGCATTTCTGATGGGTTATCTTCAAGATATGTCTACTTCAGCTAAACTGTTACTATTATGCAATTCGTCCTGGTTCTGCCGCAGTGCAATAAAACAAGCAACACAAATCTGTAGATTCAGATAACTGTACTGCTGACTGTGCTGAAGCTGCACCACCCTGCCGAACAAGTTGAGTTGGAACTCCATTCAGTGCACTGCAGGCACGCTTTAAGGATTGCACAAATTCAGCCTTGTGACCCAAGTTGTCTTGGTGGGAGGGGGGTGTTAATACTGGTAGGGCTGATTGCTATGATTACTAGTAGCGGTTGAATTTATGTACATTACTTTTAAAATAATGTATAAAAATAGTTATTGTTTTTCTACAAATAACTGTTAGTGACAATAAAAATGTATTGGTATCGAGCATCGAAAAATATTTGCTTAAAATGTATAGGTGATACACAAATAAATACTTGATACAAAAAGGATCGGAAATACAGCAACCAATACTGAAAAAGTATCGCCGATATTGTATTGACCGATACCAATACTTCGAAACTAACAACCCTGCTTAAATTACTATTATGCATGATAATAAATACATTTGTATGTTTTCTTTAAAGTTTTATGAAGTCATCTAATTGAATCAATTTGTGGGTCATCTTTCGTAGATACTACATTAGTCAATGCTGACTTCTTATTATAAAGGCGGGATTTCTTACTTTTATTATTTGTTTTATTTCAAAAACACATCTATATTTATATGCACACATCTACCTCTCCATCTATAATATATGCACACATCCACCTCTCCATCTATATAATTATATGCACACATCCACCTCTTCATCTATATTTATATGCACACATCCACCTCTCCTTATATATAATTATATGCACACATCCACCTCTCCATCTATATTTATATGCACAGATCCACCTTTCCATATATATAATTATATGCACACATCCACCTTTCCATCTATATTTATATGCAAACATACACATCTCCATCTATATTTCTATGCACACATCCACCTCTCCATCTATATTAATATGCACACATCCACCTCTCCATCTATATTTATATGCACACACCCCCCTCTACATCTATATTTATATGCACACAACCACCTCTCCATCTATATTTCTATGCACACATCCACCTCTCCATCTATATTTCTATGGACACATCCACCTCTCCATCTAATTTATATGCAAAAATCCACCTCTCCATCTAATTTATATGCACACATCCACATCTCCATTTATATTTATATGCACACATCCACCTCTCCATCTATATTTCTATGCACACATCCACCTCTCCATCTATATTTATATGCACACATCCACCTCTCCAGCTATATTTCTATGCACACATGCACCTCTCCATCTATATTTCTATGCACACATCCACTACTCCGTCTATATTTATATGCACACATCCACATCTCCATCTATATATGCACACATCCACATCGCCATCTATATTTCTATGCACACATCCACCTCTCAATCTATATTTATATGCACACATCCACCTCTCCATCTATATTTATATGCACACACCCCCCTCTCCATCTATATTTCTATGCACACATCCACCTCTCCATCTATATTTCTATGCACACATCCACCTCTCCATCTAATTTATATGCAAACATCCACCTCTCCATCTAATTTATATGCACACATCCACATCTCCATTTATATTTATATGCACACATCCACCTCTCCATCTATATTTCTATGCACACATCCACCTCTCCATCTATATTTATATGCACACATCCACCTCTCCATCTATATTTCTATGCACACATCCACCTCTTCATATAATTTATATGCACACATCCTCCTCTCCATCTATATTTATATGCACACATCCACCTCTCCATCTACATTTATATGCACACATCCACCTCTCCATCTACATTTATATGCACACATCCACCTCTCCATCTATATTTATATGCACACATCCACCTCTCCATATATATAATTATATGCACACATCTACCTCTCCTTATATATAAGTATATGCACACATCCACCTCTCCAAATATATTTATATGCACACATCCACCTCTCCATCTACATTTATATGCACACATCCACATCTCCATCTACATTTATATGCAATTATGCACACATCCACCTCTCCATCTACATTTCTATGCACACATCCACCTCTCCATCTACATTTCTATGCACACATCCACCTCTCCATCTACATTTATATGCAAACATCCAGCTCTCCATCTATATTTATATACACACATCCACATCTCCATCTACATTTCTATGCACACATCCATCTCTCCATCTATATTTATATGCAATTATGCACACATCCACCTCTCCATCTATATTTCTATGCACACATCCAAATCTCCATCTATATTTATATGCACACATCCACCTCTCCATCTATATTTCTATACACACATCCACCTCTCCATCTATATTTATATGCACACATCCACCTCTCCATCTATATTTCTATGCACACATCCACCTCTCCATCTATATTTCTATGCACACATCCACCTCTACATATATATAATTATATGCACACATCCACCTCTCCTTATATATAATTATATGCACACATCCACCTCTCCATTTATATTTATATGCACACATTTACCTCTCCATCTACATTTATATGCACACATCCACCTCTCCATATATATTTATATGCAATTAAGCACACATCCACCTCTCCAACTACATTTCTATGCACACTTCCACCTCTCCATCTAGATTTCTATGCACACATCCACCTCTCCATCTACATTTATATGCACACATCCACCTCTCCATCTATATTTATATGCACACATCCACATCTCCATCTACATTTCTATGCACACATCCACCTCTCTATCTATATTTATATGCAATTATGCACACATCCACCTCTCCATCTACATTTATATGCACACATCCATATCTCCATCTAATTTATATGCACACATCCACCTCTCCATCTATATAATTATAAGCACACATCCACCTCTCCATCTTTATTTATATGCACACATCCACCTTTCCATATATATAATTATATGCACACATCCACCTCTCCATCTATATTTATATGCACACATCCTCCTCTCCATCTACATTTCTATGCACACATGCACCTCTCCATCTAGATTTCTATGCACACATCCACCTCTCCATCTACATTTATATGCACACATCCACCTCTCCATCTATATTTATATGCACACATCCACATCTCCATCTACATTTCTATGCACACATCCACCTCTCTATCTATATTTATATGCAATTATGCACACATCCACCTCTCCATCTACATTTATATGCACACATCCACCTCTCCATCTATATTTATATGCACACATCCACATCTCCATCTATATTGCTATGCACACATCCACCTCTCCATCTATATTTCTATGCACACATCCATATCTCCATCTAATTTATATGCACACATCCACCTCTCCATCTATATAATTATAAGCACACATCCACCTCTCCATCTTTATTTATATGCACACATCCACCTTTCCATATATATAATTATATGCACACATCCACCTCTCCATCTATATTTATATGCACACATCCTCCTCTCCATCTACATTTCTATGCACACATGTACCTCTCCATCTATGTTTATATGCACACATCCACATCTCCATCTACATTTCTATGCACACATCCACCTCTCCATCTATATTTATATGCAATTATGCACACATCCACCTCTCCATCTACATTTCTATGCACACATCCACCTCTCCATCTATATTTCTATGCACACATCCACCTCTCCATCTATATTTCTATGCACACATCCACCTCTCCATCTATATTTCTATGCACACATACACCTCTCCATCTATATTTCTATGCACACATCGACATCTCCATCTAATTTATATGCACACATCCATCTCTCCATCTATATTTATATGCACACATCCACATCTCCATCTACATTACAATGCACACATGCGCCTCTTCATCTATAATATATGCACACATCCACCTCTCCATCTATATTTTTATGCACAAATCCACCTATCCATCTATATAATTATATGCACACATCCACCTCTCCATCTATATTTATATGCACACATCCACCTCTCCATATATATAATTATATGCACACATCCACATCTCCTTATATATAATTATATGCACATATCCATCTCTCCATCTTTATTTATATGCACTCATCAACCTCTTCATCTAATTTATATGCACACATCCACCTCTCCATCTATATTTATATGCAATTTTTCACACATCCACTTCTCCATCTACATTTCTATGCACACATCCACCTCTCCATCTAATTTATATGCAAACATCCACCTCTCCATCTAATTTATATGCACACATCCACATCTCCATTTATATTTATATGCACACATCCACCTCTCCATCTATATTTCTATGCACACATCCACCTCTCCATCTATATTTATATGCACACATCCACCTCTCCATCTATATTTCTATGCACACATCCACCTCTTCATATAATTTATATGCACACATCCTCCTCTCCATCTATATTTATATGCACACATCCACCTCTCCATCTACATTTAAATGCACACATCCACCTCTCCATCTAAATTTATATGCACACATCCACCTCTCCATCTATATTTATATGCAAACATCCACCTCTCCATATATATAATTATATGCACACATCCACCTCTCCTTATATATAAGTATATGCACACATCCACCTCTCCAAATATATTTATATGCACACATCCACCTCTCCATCTACATTTATATGCACACATCCACATCTCCATCTACATTTATATGCAATTATGCACACATCCACCTCTCCATCTATATTTCTATGCACACATCCACCTCTCCATCTATATTTCTATGCACACATACACCTCTCCATCTATATTTCTATGCACACATCGACATCTCCATCTAATTTATATGCACACATCCATCTCTCCATCTATATTTATATGCACACATCCACATCTCCATCTACATTACAATGCACACATGCGCCTCTTCATCTATAATATATGCACACATCCATCTCTCCATCTATATTTTTATGCACAAATCCACCTATCCATCTATATAATTATATGCACACATCCACCTCTCCATCTATATTTATATGCACACATCCACCTCTCCATATATATAATTATATGCACACATCCACATCTCCTTATATATAATTATATGCACATATCCATCTCTCCATCTTTATTTATATGCACTCATCAACCTCTTCATCTAATTTATATGCACACATCCACCTCTCCATCTATATTTATATGCAATTTTTCACACATCCACTTCTCCATCTACATTTCTATGCACACATCCACCTCTCCATCTAATTTATATGCAAACATCCACCTCTCCATCTAATTTATATGCACACATCCACATCTCCATTTATATTTATATGCACACATCCACCTCTCCATCTATATTTCTATGCACACATCCACCTCTCCATCTATATTTATATGCACACATCCACCTCTCCATCTATATTTCTATGCACACATCCACCTCTTCATATAATTTATATGCACACATCCTCCTCTCCATCTAATTTATATGCAAACATCCACCTCTCCATCTAATTTATATGCACACATCCACATCTCCATTTATATTTATATGCACACATCCACCTCTCCATCTATATTTCTATGCACACATCCACCTCTCCATCTATATTTATATGCACACATCCACCTCTCCAGCTATATTTCTATGCACACATGCACCTCTCCATCTATATTTCTATGCACACATCCACTACTCCGTCTATATTTATATGCACACATCCACATCTCCATCTATATATGCACACATCCACATCGCCATCTATATTTCTATGCACACATCCACCTCTCAATCTATATTTATATGCACACATCCACCTCTCCATCTATATTTATATGCACACACCCCCCTCTCCATCTATATTTCTATGCACACATCCACCTCTCCATCTATATTTCTATGCACACATCCACCTCTCCATCTAATTTATATGCAAACATCCACCTCTCCATCTAATTTATATGCACACATCCACATCTCCATTTATATTTATATGCACACATCCACCTCTCCATCTATATTTCTATGCACACATCCACCTCTCCATCTATATTTATATGCACACATCCACCTCTCCATCTATATTTCTATGCACACATCCACCTCTTCATATAATTTATATGCACACATCCTCCTCTCCATCTATATTTATATGCACACATCCACCTCTCCATCTACATTTAAATGCACACATCCACCTCTCCATCTATATTTATATGCACACATCCACCTCTCCATATATATAATTATATGCACACATCCACCTCTCCTTATATATAAGTATATGCACACATCCACCTCTCCAAATATATTTATATGCACACATCCACCTCTCCATCTACATTTATATGCACACATCCACATCTCCATCTACATTTATATGCAATTATGCACACATCCACCTCTCCATCTATATTTCTATGCACACATCCACCTCTCCATCTATATTTCTATGCACACATCCACCTCTCCATCTATATTTCTATGCACACATCGACATCTCCATCTAATTTATATGCACACATCCACCTCTCCATCTATATTTATATGCACACATCCACATCTCCATCTACATTACAATGCACACATGCGCCTCTTCATCTATAATATATGCACACATCCACCTCTCCATCTATATTTTTATGCACGAATCCACCTATCCATCTATATAATTATATGCACACATCCACCTCTCCATCTATATTTTTATGCACGAATCCACCTATCCATCTATATAATTATATGCACACATCCACCTCTCCATCTATATTTATATGCACACATCCACCTCTCCATATATATAATTATATGCACACATCCACCTCTCCTTATATATAAGTATATGCACACATCCACCTCTCCAAATATATTTATATGCACACATCCACCTCTCCATCTACATTTATATGCACACATCCACATCTCCATCTACATTTATATGCAATTATGCACACATCCACCTCTCCATCTACATTTCTATGCACACATCCACCTCTCCATCTACATTTCTATGCACACATCCACCTCTCCATCTACATTTATATGCAAACATCCAGCTCTCCATCTATATTTATATACACACATCCACATCTCCATCTACATTTCTATGCACACATCCACCTCTCCATCTATATTTATATGTAATTATGCACACATCCACCTCTCCATCTACATTTCTATGCACACATCCAAATCTCCATCTACATTTATATGCACACATCCACCTCTCCATCTATATTTCTATACACACATCCACCTCTCCATCTATATTTATATGCACACATCCACCTCTCCATCTATATTTCTATGCACACATCCACCTCTCCATCTATATTTCTATGCACACATCCACCTCTACATATATATAATTATATGCACACATCCACCTCTCCTTATATATAATTATATGCACACATCCACCTCTCCATCTATATTTATATGCACACATTTACCTCTCCATCTACATTTATATGCACACATCCACCTCTCCATATATATTTATATGCAATTAAGCACACATCCACCTCTCCATCTACATTTCTATGCACACATCCACCTCTCCATCTAGATTTCTATGCACACATCCACCTCTCCATCTATATTTCTATGCACACATCCACCTCTCCATCTATATTTCTATGCACACATCGACATCTCCATCTAATTTATATGCACACATCCATCTCTCCATCTATATTTATATGCACACATCCACATCTCCATCTACATTACAATGCACACATGCGCCTCTTCATCTATAATATATGCACACATCCACCTCTCCATCTATATTTTTATGCACAAATCCACCTATCCATCTATATAATTATATGCACACATCCACCTCTCCATCTATATTTATATGCACACATCCACCTCTCCATATATATAATTATATGCACACATCCACCTCTCCTTATATATAATTATATGCACATATCCATCTCTCCATCTTTATTTATATGCACTCATCAACCTCTTCATCTAATTTATATGCACACATCCACCTCTCCATCTATATTTATATTCAATTTTTCACACATCCACTTCTCCATCTACATTTCTATGCACACATCCACCTCTCCATCTAATTTATATGCAAACATCCACCTCTCCATCTAATTTATATGCACACATCCACATCTCCATTTATATTTATATGCACACATCCACCTCTCCATCTATATTTCTATGCACACATCCACCTCTCCATCTATATTTATATGCACACATCCACCTCTCCATCTATATTTCTATGCACACATCCACCTCTTCATATAATTTATATGCACACATCCTCCTCTCCATCTATATTTATGTGCACACATCCACCTCTCCATCTACATTTATATGCACACATCCACCTCTCCATCTACATTTATATGCACACATCCACCTCTCCATCTATATTTATATGCACACATCCACCTCTCCATATATATAATTATATGCACACATCCACCTCTCCTTATATATAAGTATATGCACACATCCACCTCTCCAAATATATTTATATGCACACATCCACCTCTCCATCTACATTTATATGCACACATCCACATCTCCATCTACATTTATATGCAACTATGCACACATCCACCTCTCCATCTATATTTCTATGCACACATCCACCTCTCCATCTATATTTCTATGCACACATCCACCTCTCCATCTATATTTCTATGCACACATCGACATCTCCATCTAATTTATATGCACACATCCACCTCTCCATCTATATTTATATGCACACATCCACATCTCCATCTACATTACAATGCACACATGCGCCTCTTCATCTATAATATATGCACACATCCACCTCTCCATCTATATTTTTATGCACGAATCCACCTATCCATCTATATAATTATATGCACACATCCACCTCTCCATCTATATTTATATGCACACATCCACCTCTCCATATATATAATTATATGCACACATCCACCTCTCCTTATATATAATTATATGCACACATCCATCTCTCCATCTATATTTATATGCACTCATCCACCTCTTCATCTAATTTATATGCACACATCCACCTCTCCATCTATATTTATATGCAATTTTTCACACATCCACTTCTCCATCTACATTTCTATGCACACATCCACCTCTCCATCTACATTTATATGCACACATCCACCTCTCCATCTATATTTCTATGCACACATCCACCTCTCCATCTATATTTCTATGCACACATCCATATCTCCATCTAATTTATATGCACACATCCACCTCTCCATCCATATTTTTATGCACACATCTACCTCTCCATCTATATAATTATATGCACACGTCCACCTCTCCATCTATATTTCTATGCACACATCCACCTCTTCATATAATTTATATGCACACATCCTCCTCTCCATCTATATTTATATGCACACATCCACCTCTCCATCTACATTTTTATGCACACATCCACCTCTCCATCTACATTTATATGCACACATCCACCTCTCCATCTATATTTATATGCACACATCCACCTCTCCATATATATAATTATATGCACACATCCACCTCTCCTTATATATAAGTATATGCACACATCCACCTCTCCAAATATATTTATATGCACACATCCACCTCTCCATCTACATTTATATGCACACATCCACATCTCCATCTACATTTATATGCAATTATGCACACATCCACCTCTCCATCTACATTTCTATGCACACATCCACCTCTCCATCTACATTTCTATGCACACATCCACCTCTCCATCTACATTTATATGCAAACATCCAGCTCTCCATCTATATTTATATACACACATCCACATCTCCATCTACATTTCTATGCACACATCCACCTCTCCATCTATATTTATATGCAATTATGCACACATCCACCTCTCCATCTACATTTCTATGCACACATCCAAATCTCCATCTACATTTATATGCACACATCCACCTCTCCATCTATATTTCTATACACACATCCACCTCTCCATCTATATTTATATGCACACATCCACCTCTCCATCTATATTTCTATGCACACATCCACCTCTCCATCTATATTTCTATGCACACATCCACCTCTACATATATATAATTATATGCACACATCCACCTCTCCTTATATATAATTATATGCACACATCCACCTCTCCATCTATATTTATATGCACACATTCCACCTCTCCATATATATTTATATGCAATTAAGCACACATCCACCTCTCCATCTACATTTCTATGCACACATCCACCTCTCCATCTAGATTTCTATGCACACATCCACCTTTCCATCTACATTTATATGCACACATCCACCTCTCCATCTATATTTATATGCACACATTCACATCTCCATCTACATTTCTATGCACACATCCACCTCTCTATCTATATTTATATGCAATTATGCACACATCCACCTCTCCATCTACATTTAAATGCACACATCCACCTCTCCATCTATATTTATATGCACACATCCACATCTCCATCTATATTTATATGCACACATCCACCTCTCCATCTATATTTCTATGCACACATCCATATCTCCATCTAATTTATATGCACACATCCACCTCTCCATCTATATAATTATAAGCACACATCCACCTCTCCATCTTTATTTATATGCACACATCCACCTTTCCATATATATAATTATATGCACACATCCACCTCTCCATCTATATTTATATGCACACATCCTCCTCTCCATCTACATTTCTTTGCACACATGCACCTCTCCATCTATGTTTATATGCACACATCCACATCTCCATCTACATTTCTATGCACACATCCACCTCTCCATCTATATTTATATGCAATTATGCACACATCCACCTCTCCATCTACATTTCTATGCACACATCCACCTCTCCATCTACATTTATATGCACACATCCACCTCTCCATCTATATTTCTATGCACACATCCACCTCTCCATCTATATTTCTATGCACACATCCACCTCTCCATCTATATTTCTATGCACACATCGACATCTCCATCTAATTTATATGCACACATCCATCTCTCCATCTATATTTATATGCACACATCCACATCTCCATCTACATTACAATGCACACATGCGCCTCTTCATCTATAATATATGCACACATCCACCTCTCCATCTATATTTTTATGCACAAATCCACCTATCCATCTATATAATTATATGCACACATCCACCTCTCCATCTATATTTATATGCACACATCCACCTCTCCATATATATAATTATATGCACACATCCACCTCTCCTTATATATAATTATATGCACATATCCATCTCTCCATCTTTATTTATATGCACTCATCAACCTCTTCATCTAATTTATATGCACACATCCACCTCTCCATCTATATTTATATGCAATTTTTCACACATCCACTTCTCCATCTACATTTCTATGCACACATCCACCTCTCTATCTAATTTATATGCAAACATCCACCTCTCCATCTAATTTATATGCACACATCCACATCTCCATTTATATTTATATGCACACATCCACCTCTCCATCTATATTTCTATGCACACATCCACCTCTCCATCTATATTTATATGCACACATCCACCTCTCCATCTTTATTTCTATGCACACATCCACCTCTTCATATAATTTATATGCACACATCCTCCTCTCCATCTATATTTATATGCACACATCCACCTCTCCATCTACATTTATATGCACACATCCACCTCTCCATCTACATTTATATGCACACATCCACCTCTCCATCTGTATTTATATGCACACATCCACCTCTCCATATATATAATTATATGCACACATCCACCTCTCCTTATATATAAGTATATGCACACATCCACCTCTCCAAATATATTTATATGCACACATCCACCTCTCCATCTACATTTATATGCACACATCCACATCTCCATCTACATTTATATGCAATTATGCACACATCCACCTCTCCATCTATATTTCTATGCACACATCCACCTCTCCATCTATATTTCTATGCACACATCCACCTCTCCATCTATATTTCTATGCACACATCGACATCTCCATCTAATTTATATGCACACATCCACCTCTCCATCTATATTTATATGCACACATCCACATCTCCATCTACATTTCAATGCACACATGCGCCTCTTCATCTATAATATATGCACACATCCACCTCTCCATCTATATTTTTATGCACGAATCCACCTATCCATCTATATAATTATATGCACACATCCACCTCTCCATCTATATTTATATGCACACATCCACCTCTCCATATATATAATTATATGCACACATCCACCTCTCCTTATATATAATTATATGCACACATCCATCTCTCCATCTATATTTATATGCACTCATCCACCTCTTCATCTAATTTATATGCACACATCCACCTCTCCATCTATATTTATATGCAATTTTTCACACATCCACTTCTCCATCTACATTTCTATGCACACATCCACCTCTCCATCTACATTTATATGCACACATCCACCTCTCCATCTATATTTCTATGCACACATCCACCTCTCCATCTATATTTCTATGCACACATCCATATCTCCATCTAATTTATATGCACACATCCACCTCTCCATCCATATTTTTATGCACACATCTACCTCTCCATCTATATAATTATATGCACACGTCCACCTCTCCTTCTATATTTATATGCACACATCCGACTCACCATATATATAATTATATGCACACATTCACCTCTCGATCTATATTTATATGCACACATCCGACTCTCCATATATATAATTATATGCACACATCCACTTCTCCATATATATAATTATATGCACACATCCACCTCTCGATCTATATTTCTATGCACACATGCACCTCTCCATCTAATTTATATGCACACATCCACATCTCCATCTACATTTCTATGCACACATCCACCTCTCCATCTATATTTATATGCAATTATGCACACATCCACCTCTCCATCTACATTTCTATGCACACATCCACCTCTCCATCTATATTTCTATGCACACATCCACATCTCCATCTAATTTATATGCACACGTCCACCTCTCCATCTATATTTATATGCACACATCCACATCTCCATCTACATTTCTATGCACACATGCGCCTCTCCATCTATAATATATGCACACATCCACCTCTCCATCTATATAATTATATGCACACATCCACCTCTCCATCTATATTTATATGCACACATCCACCTCTCCATATATATAATTATATGCACACATCCACCTCTTCATCTATATTTATATGCACACATCCACCTTTCCATATATATAATTATATGCACACATCCACCTTTCCATATATATTAATATGCATACATCCACCTCTCCATCTACATTTCTATGCACACATGCACCTCTCCATCTATATTTATATGCACACATCCACCTCTTCATCCATATTTTTATGCACACATCCACCTCTCCATCTATATAATTATATGCACACATCCACCTCTCCATCTTCATTTATATGCACACATTCACCTCTCCATATATATAATTATATTCACACATCCACCTCTCGATCTATATTTTTATGCACACATCCGACTCTCCAAATATATAATTATATGCACACATTCACCTCTCCATATATATAATTATATGCACACATCCATATCTCCATCTAATTTATATGCACACATCCACCTCTCCATCTATATAATTATAAGCACACATCCACCTCTCCATCTATATTTATATGCACACATCCACCTTTCCATATATATAATTATATGCACACATCCACCTCTCCATATATATAATTATATGCACACATCCACCTCTCGATCTATATTTCTATGCACACATGCACCTCTCCATCTACATTTCTATGCACACATCCACCTCTCCATCTATATTTATATGCAAACATCCAGCTCTCCATCTATATTTATATGCACACATCCACATCTACATCTACATTTCTATGCACACATCCACCTCTCCATCTATATTTATATGCTATTATGCACACATCCACCTCTCCATCTACATTTCTATGCACACATCAAAATCTCCATCTACATTTATATGCACACATCCACCTCTCCATCTATATTTCTATACACACATCCACCTCTCCATCTATATTTATATGCACACATCCACCTCTCCATCTATATTTCTATGCACATATCCACCTCTCCATCTATATTTCTATGCACACATCCACCTCTACATATATATATAATTATATGCACACATCCACCTCTCCTTATATATAATTATATGCACACATCCACCTCTCCATCTATATTTATATGCACACATTTACCTCTCCATCTACATTTATATGCACACATCCACCTCTCCATATATATTTATATGCATTTAAGCACACATCCACCTGTCCATCTACATTTCTATGCACACATCCACCTCTCCATCTAGATTTCTATGCACACATCCACCTCTCCATCTACATTTATATGCACACATCCACCTCTCCATCTATATTTATATGCACACATCCACATCTCAATCTACATTTCTATGCACACATCCACCTCTCTATCTATATTTATATGCAATTATGCACACATCCACCTCTCCATCTACATTTATATGCACAAATCCACCTCTCCATCTATATTTATATGCACACATCCACATCTCCATCTATATTGCTATGCACACATCCACCTCTCCATCTATATTTCTATGCACACATCCATATCTCCATCTAATTTATATGCACACATCCACCTCTCCATCTATATAATTATAAGCACACATCCACCTCTCCATCTTTATTTATATGCACACATCCACCTCTCCATCTACATTTCTATGGACACATCCACCTCTCCATCTACATTTATATGCACACATCCACCTCTCCATCTATATTTCTATGCACACATCCACCTCTCCATCTATATTTCTATGCACAAATCCACCTCTCCATCTATATTTCTATGCACACATCGACATCTCCATCTAATTTATATGCACACATCCACCTCTCCATCTATAATTATATGGACACATCCACATCTCCATCTACATTACAATGCACACATGCGCCTCTTCATCTATAATATATGCACACATCCACCTCTCCATCTATATTTTTATACACAAATCCACCTATCCATCTATATAATTATATGCACACATCCACCTCTCCATCTATATTTTTATGCACTCATCCTCCTCTTCATCTAATTTATATGCACACATCCACCTCTCCATCTATATTTATATGCAATTTTTCACACATCGACTTCTCCATCTACATTTCTATGCACACATCCACCTCTCCATCTACATTTATATGCACACATCCACCTCTCCATCTATATTTCTATGCACACATCCACCTCTCCATCTATATTTCTATGCACACATCCATATCTCCATCTAATTTATATGCACACATCCACCTCTCAATCCATATTTTTATGCACACATCTACCTCTCCATCTATATAATTATATGCACACGTCCACCTCTCCTTCTATATTTATATGCACACATCCGACTCTCCATATATATAATTATATGCACACATTCACCTCTCGATCTATATTTATATGCACACATCCGACTCTCCATATATATAATTATATGCACACATTCACCTCTCCATATATATAATTATATGCACACATCCACTTCTCCATATATATAATTATATGCACACATCCACCTCTCGATCTATATTTCTATGCACACATGCACCTCTCCATCTATATTTATATGCACACATCCACATCTCCATCTACATTTCTATGCACACATCCACCTCTCCATCTATATTTATATGCAATTATGCACACATCCACCTCTCCATCTACATTTCTATGCACACATCCACATGTCCATCTATATTTCTATGCACACATCCACATCTCCATCTAATTTATATGCACACATCCACCTCTCCATCTATATTTATATGCACACATCCATATCTCCATTTACATTTCTATGCACACATGCGCCTCTCCATCTATAATATATGCACACATCCGACTCTCCATATATATAATTATATGCACACATTCACCTCTCGATCAATATTTATATGCACACATCCGACTCTCCATATATATAATTATATGCACACATTAACCTCTCCATATATATAATTATATGCAAACATCCACTTCTCCATATATATAATTATATGCACACATCCACCTCTCCATCTACATTTCTATGCACACATCCACCTCTCCATCTACATTTCTATGCACACATCCACCTCTCTATCTACATTTATATGCAAACATCCAGCTCTCCATCTATATTTATATGCACACATCCACATCTACATCTACATTTCTATGCACACATCCATCTCTCCATCTATATTTATATGCAATTATGCACACATCCACCTCTCCTTATATATAATTATATGAACACATCCATCTCTACATCTATATTTATATGCACTCATCCACCTCTTCATCTAATTTATATGCACACATCCACCTCTCCATCTATATTTATGTGCAATTTTGCACACATCCAACTCTCCATCTACATTTATATGCACACATCCACCTCTCCATCTATATTTATATGCACACATCCACATTTCCATCTATATTTCTATGCACACATCCACCTCTCCATCTATATTTCTATGCACACATCCACCTTTCCATCTATATTTCTATGCACACATCCACCTCTCCATCTATATAATTATATGCACACATCCACATTTCCATCTATATTTCTATGCACAAAACCACCTCTCCATCTATTTTTCTATGCACACATCCACCTCTCCATCTATATTTCTATGCACACATCCACCTTTCCATATATATAATTATATGCACACATCCACTTTTCCATCTTTATTTATATGCACACATCCATCTCTCCATATACATTTCTATGCACACATGCATCTCTCCATCTTTATTTATATGCACACATCCACCTCTCCATCCATATTTTTATGCACACATCCACCTCTCCATCTATATAATTATATGCACACATCAACCTCTCCTTCTTTATTTATATGCACACATCCGACTCTTCATATATATAATTATATGCACACATCCACCTCTCGATCTATATTTTTATGCACACATCCGACTCTCCAAATATATAATTATATGCACACATTCACCTCTCCATATATATAATTATATGCACACATCCACCTCTCCATATATATAATTCTATGCACACATCCACCTTTCGATTTATATTTTTATGCACACATCCACCTCTCCATATATATAATTATATGCACACATCCATATCTCCATCTAATTTATATGCACACATCCACATCTCCATCTATATAATTATAAGCACACATCCACCTCTCCATCTATATTTATATGCACACATCCAACTTTCCATATATATAATTATATGCACACATCCACCTCTCCATCTATATTTATATGCACACATCCTCCTCTCCATCTACATTTCTATGCACACATGCACCTCTTTATCTATATTTATATGCACACATCCACATCTCCATCTACATTTCTATGCACACATCCACCTCTCCATCTATATTTATATACAATTATGCACACATCAACCTCTTCATCTACATTTCTATGCACACATCCACCTCTCCACCTACATTTATATGCACACATCCACCTCTCCATCTATATTTCTATGCATACATCCACCTCTCCATCTATATTTCTATGCACACATCCACATCTCCATCTAATTTATATGCACACATCCACCTCTCCATCTATATTTATATGCACACATCCACATCTCCATCTACATTACTATGCACACATGCGCCTCTCCCTCTATAATATATGCACACATCCACCTCTCCATCTATATTTTTATGCACACATGCACCTCTCCATCTATATAATTTTACGCACACATCCACCTCTCCATCTATATTTATATGCACACATCCAACTCTCCATATATATAATTATATGCAAACATCCACCTAACCTTATATATAATTATATGCACACATCCATCCCTCCATCTATATTTATATGCAATTATGCACACATCCACCTCTCCATATATATAATTATATGCACACATCCACCTCTCCTTATATATAATTATATGAACACATCCATCTCTACATCTATATTTATATGCACTCATCCACCTCTTAATCTAATTTATATGCACACATCCACCTCTCCATCTATATTTATGTGCAATTTTGCACACATCCACCTCTCCATCTACATTTATATGCACACATCCACCTCTCCATCTTTATTTATATGCACACATCCACATTTCCATCTATATTTCTATGCACACATCCACCTCTCCATCTATATTTCTATGCACACATCCACCTTTCCATCTATATTTCTATGCACACATCCACCTCTCCATCTATATAATTATATGCACACATCCACATTTCCATCTATATTTCTATGCACACATCCACCTCTCCATCTATATTTCTATGCACACATCCACCTCTCCATCTATATTTCTATGCACACATCCACCTCTCCATCTATATTTATATGCACACATCCACCTTTCCATATATATAATTATATGCACACATCCACTTTTCCATCTATATTTATATGCACACATCCATCTCTCCATCTACATTTCTATGCACACATGCATCTCTCCATCTATATTTATATGCACACATCCACCTCTCCATCCATATTTTTATGCACACATCCACCTCTCCATCTATATAATTATATGCACACATCCACCTCTCCTTCTTTATTTATATGCACACATCCGACTCTCCATATATATAATTATATGCACACATCCACCTCTCGATCTATATTTTTATGCACACATCCGACTCTCCAAATATATAATTATATGCACACATTCACCTCTCCATATATATAATTATATGCACACATCCACCTCTCCATATATATAATTCTATGCACACATCCACCTTTCGATTTATATTTTTATGCACACATCCACCTCTCCATATATATAATTATATGCACACATCCATATCTCCATCTAATTTATATGCACACATCCACCTCTCCATCTATATAATTATAAGCACACATCCACCTCTCCATCTATATTTATATGCACACATCCAACTTTCCATATATATAATTATATGCACACATCCACCTCTCCATCTATATTTATATGCACACATCCTCCTCTCCATCTACATTTCTATGCACACATGCACCTCTTTATCTATATTTATATGCACACATCCACATCTCCATCTACATTTCTATGCACACATCCACCTCTCCATCTATATTTTTATACAATTATGCACACATCAACCTCTCCATCTACATTTCTATGCACACATCCACCTCTCCATCTACATTTATATGCACACATCCACCGCTCCATCTATATTTCTATGCATACATCCACCTCTCCATCTATATTTCTATGCACACATCCACATCTCCATCTAATTTATATGCACACATCCACCTCTCCATCTATATTTATATGCACACATCCACATCTCCATCTACATTACTATGCACACATACGCCTCTCCCTCTATAATATATGCACACATCCACCTCTCCATCTATATTTTTATGCACACATGCACCTCTCCATCTATATAATTATACGCACACATCCACCTCTCCATCTATATTTATATGCACACATCCACCTCTCCATATATATAATTATATGCAAACATCCACCTATCCTTATATATACTTATATGCACACATCCATCCCTCCATCTATATTTATATGCACTCATCCACCTCTTCATCTAATTTATATGCACACATCCACCTCTCCATCCATATTTATATGCAATTTTGCACACATCCACTTCTCCATCTACATTTCTATGCACACACCCACCTCTCCATCTACATTTATATGCACACATCCACCTCTCCATCTATATTTATATGCACACATCCACATCTCCATCTACATTTCTATGCACACATCCACCTCTCCATCTATATTTATATGCACACATCCACATCTCCATCTACATTTATATGCACACATCCACCTCTCCATCTATATTTATATGCACACATCCATATCTCCATCTACATTTCTATGCACACATGCGCCTCTCCATCTATAATATTTGCACACATCCACCTCTCCATCTATATAATTATATGCACACATCCACCTCTTCATCTATATTTATATGCACACATCCACCTCTCCATATATATAATTATATGCACACATCCACCTCTTCATCTATATTTATATGCACACATCCACCTTTCCATATATATAATTATATGCACACATCCACCTTTCCATATATATTAATATGCACACATCCTCCTCTCCATCTACATTTCTATGCACACATGCTCCTCTTTATCTATATTTATATGCACACATCCACATCTCCATCTACATTTCTATGCACACATCCACCTCTCCATCTATATTTATATACAATTATGCACACATCAACCTCTCCATCTACATTTCTATGCACACATCCACCTCTCCATCTACATTTATATGCACACATCCACCTCTCCATCTATATTTCTATGCATACATCCACCTCTCCATCTATATTTCTATGCACACATCCACATCTCCATCTAATTTATATGCACACATCCACCTCTCCATCTATATATATATGCACACATCCACATCTCCATCTACATTACTATGCACACATGCGCCTCTCCCTCTATAAAATATGCACACATCCACCTCTCCATATATATTTTTATGCACACATCCACCTCTCCATCTATATAATTATACGCACACATCCACCTCTCCATCTATATTTATATGCACACATCCACCTCTCCATATATATAATTATATGCAAACATCCACCTATCCTTATATATAATTATATGCACACATCCATCCCTCCATCTATATTTATATGCACTCATCCACCTCTTCATCTAATTTATATGCACACATCCACCTCTCCATCTATATTTATATGCAATTTTGCACACATCCACTTCTCCATCTACATTTCTATGCACACACCCACCTCTCCATCTACATTTATATGCACACATCCACCTCTCCATCTATATTTATATGCACACATCCACATCTCCATCTATATTTATATGCAATTATGCACACATCCACCTCTCCATCTACATTTCTATGCACACATCCACATCTCCATCTATATTTCTATGCACACATCCACATCTCCATCTAATTTATATGCACACATCCACCTCTCCATCTATATTTATATGCACACATCCATATCTCCATCTACATTTCTATGCACACATGCGCCTCTCCATCTATAATATATGCACACATCCGACTCTCCATATATATAATTATATGCACACATCCACCTCTCGATCTATATTTATATGCACACATCCGACTCTCCATATATATAATTATATGCACACATTCACCTCTCCATATATATAATTATATGCACACATCCACTTCTCCATATATATAATTATATGCACACATCCACCTCTCCATCTACATTTCTATGCACACATCCACCTCTCCATCTACATTTCTATGCACACATCCACCTCTCCATCTACATTTATATGCAAACATCCAGCTCTCCATCTATATTTATATGCACACATCCACATCTCCATCTACATTTCTATGCACACATCCATCTCTCCATCTATATTTATATGCAATTATGCACACATCCACCTCTCCATATATATAATTATATGCACACATCCACCTCTCCTTATATATAATTATATGAACACATCCATCTCTACATCTATATTTATATGCACTCATCCACCTCTTAATCTAATTTATATGCACACATCCACCTCTCCATCTATATTTATGTGCAATTTTGCACACATCCAACTCTCCATCTACATTTATATGCACACATCCACCTCTCCATCTATATTTATATGCACACATCCACATTTCCATCTATATTTCTATGCACACATCCACCTCTCCATCTATATAATTATATGCACACATCCACATTTCCATCTATATTTCTATGCACACATCCACCTCTCCATCTATTTTTCTATGCACACA
This sequence comes from Bulinus truncatus, assembly GCA_021962125.1. Taxonomy (NCBI): domain Eukaryota; kingdom Metazoa; phylum Mollusca; class Gastropoda; family Planorbidae; genus Bulinus; species Bulinus truncatus. The sequence goes on along the minus strand of JAGDYQ010000028.1, from coordinate 2,850,027 downwards.
TCCACCTCTCTATCTATATTTCTATGCACACATCCACCTCTCCATCTATATTTATATGCACACATCCACCTTTCCATATATATAATTATATGCACACATCCACTTTTCCATCTTTATTTATATGCACACATCCATCTCTCCATCTACATTTCTATGCACACATGCATCTCTCCATCTATATTTATATGCACACATCCACCTCTCCATCCATATTTTTATGCACACATCCACCTCTCCATCTATATAATTATATGCACACATCCACCTCTCCTTCTTTATTTATATGCACACATCCGACTCTCCATATATATAATTATATGCACACATCCACCTCTCGATCTATATTTTTATGCACACATCCGACTCTCCAAATATATAATTATATGCACACATTCACCTCTTCATATATATAATTATATGCACACATCCACCTCTCCATATATATAATTCTATGCACACATCCACCTTTCGATTTATATTTTTATGCACACATCCACCTCTCCATATATATAATTATATGCACACATCCATATCTCCATCTAATTTATATGCACACATCCACATCTCCATCTATATAATTATATGCACACATCCACCTCTCAATCCATATTTTTATGCACACATCTACCTCTCCATCTATATAATTATATGCACACGTCCACCTCTCCTTCTATATTTATATGCACACATCCGACTCTCCATATATATAATTATATGCACACATTCACCTCTCGATCTATATTTATATGCACACATCCGACTCTCCATATATATAATTATATGCACACATTCACCTCTCCATATATATAATTATATGCACACATCCACTTCTCCATATATATAATTATATGCACACATCCACCTCTCGATCTATATTTCTATGCACTTATGCACCTCCATCTATATTTATATGCACACATCCACATCTCCATCTACATTTCTATGCACACATCCACCTCTCCATCTATATTTATATGCAATTATGCACACATCCACCTCTCCATCTACATTTCTATGCACACATCCACATCTCCATCTAATTTATATGCACACATCCACCTCTCCATCTATATTTATATGCACACATCCATATCTCCATTTACATTTCTATGCACACATGCGCCTCTCCATCTATAATATATGCACACATTCGACTCTCCATATATATAATTATATGCACACATTCACCTCTCGATCTATATTTATATGCACACATCCGACTCTCCATATATATAATTATATGCACACATTCACCTCTCCATATATATAATTATATGCAAACATCCACTTCTCCATATATATAATTATATGCACACATCCACCTCTCCATCTACATTTCTATGCACACATCCACCTCTCCATCTACATTTCTATGCACATATCCACCTCTCCATCTACATTTATATGCAAACATCCAGCTCTCCATCTATATTTATATGCACACATCCACATCTACATCTACATTTCTATGCACACATCCATCTCTCCATCTATATTTATATGCAATTATGCACACATCCACCTCTCCATATATAAAATTATATGCACACATCCACCTCTCCTTATATATAATTATATGAACACATCCATCTCTACATCTATATTTATATGCACTCATCCACCTCTTCATCTAATTTATATGCACACATCCACCTCTCCATCTATATTTATGTGCAATTTTGCACACATCCAACTCTCCATCTACATTTATATGCACACATCCACCTCTCCATCTATATTTATATGCACACATCCACATTTCCATCTATATTTCTATGCACACATCCACCTCTCCATCTATATTTCTATGCACACATCCACCTTTCCATCTATATTTCTATGCACACATCCACCTCTCCATCTATATAATTATATGCACACATCCACATTTCCATCTATATTTCTATGCACACATCCACCTCTCCATCTATTTTTCTATGCACACATCCACCTCTCCATCTATATTTCTATGCACACATCCACCTCTCCATCTATATTTATATGCACACATCCACCTTTCCATATATATAATTATATGCACACATCCACTTTTCCATCTTTATTTATATGCACACATCCATCTCTCCATATACATTTCTATGCACACATGCATCTCTCCATCTTTATTTATATGCACACATCCACCTCTCCATCCATATTTTTATGCACACATCCACCTCTCCATCTATATAATTATATGCACACATCCACCTCTCCTTCTTTATTTATATGCACACATCCGACTCTCCATATATATAATTATATGCACACATCCACCTCTCGATCTATATTTTTATGCACACATCCGACTCTCCAAATATATAATTATATGCACACATTCACCTCTTCATATATATATTTATATGCACACATCCACCTCTCCATATATATAATTCTATGCACACATCCATCTTTCGATTTATATTTTTATGCACACATCCACCTCTCCATATATATAATTATATGCACACATCCATATCTCCATCTAATTTATATGCACACATCCACCTCTCCATCTATATAATTATAAGCACACATCCACCTCTCCATCTATATTTATATGCACACATCCAACTTTCCATATATATAATTATATGCACACATCCACCTCTCCATCTATATTTATATGCACACATCCTCCTCTCCATCTACATTTCTATGCACACATGCACCTCTTTATCTATATTTATATGCACACATCCACATCTCCATCTACATTTCTATGCACACATCCACCTCTCCATCTATATTTATATACAATTATGCACACATCAACCTCTTCATCTACATTTCTATGCACACATCCACCTCTCCACCTACATTTATATGCACACATCCACCTCTCCATCTATATTTCTATGCATACATCCACCTCTCCATCTATATTTCTATGCACACATCCACATCTCCATCTAATTTATATGCACACATCCACCTCTCCATCTATATTTATATGCACACATCCACATCTCCATCTACATTACTATGCACACATGCGCCTCTCCCTCTATAATATATGCACACATCCACCTCTCCATCTATATTTTTATGCACACATGCACCTCTCCATCTATATAATTATACGCACACATCCACCTCTCCATCTATATTTATATGCACACATCCACCTCTCCATATATATAATTATATGCACACATCCACCTATCCTTATATATAATTATATGCACACATCCATCCCTCCATCTATATTTATATGCACTCATCCACCTCTCCATCTATATAATTATATGCACACATCCACCTCTCCTTATATATAATTATATGCACACATCCATCTCTACATCTATATTTATATGCACTCATCCACCTCTTAATCTAATTTATATGCACACATCCACCTCTCCATCTATATTTATGTGCAATTTTGCACACATCCACCTCTCCATCTACATTTATATGCACACATCCACCTCTCCATCTATATTTATATGCACACATCCACATTTCCATCTATATTTCTATGCACACATCCACCTCTCCATCTATATTTCTATGCACACATCCACCTTTCCATCTATATTTCTATGCACACATCCACCTCTCCATCTATATAATTATATGCACACATCCACATTTCCATCTATATTTCTATGCACACATCCACCTCTCCATCTATATTTCTATGCACACATCCACCTCTCCATCTATATTTCTATGCACACATCCACCTCTCCATCTATATTTATATGCACACATCCACCTTTCCATATATATAATTATATGCACACATCCACTTTTCCATCTATATTTATATGCACACATCCATCTCTCCATCTACATTTCTATGCACACATGCATCTCTCCATCTATATTTATATGCACACATCCACCTCTCCATCCATATTTTTATGCACACATCCATCTCTCCATCTATATAATTATATGCACACATCCACCTCTCCTTCTTTATTTATATGCACACATCCGACTCTCCATATATATAATTATATGCACACATCCACCTCTCGATCTATATTTTTATGCACACATCCGACTCTCCAAATATATAATTATATGCACACATTCACCTCTCCATATATATAATTATATGCACACATCCACCTCTCCATATATATAATTATATGCACACATCCACCTCTCGATCTATATTTTTATGCACACATCCACCTCTCCATATATATAATTATATGCACACATCCATATCTCCATCTATATTTATATGCACACATCCACCTCTCCATCTATATAATTATATGCACACATCCACCTCTCCATCTATATTTATATGCACACATCCACCTCTCCATCTATATAATTATATGCACACATCCACCTCTCCATCTATATTTATATGCACACATCCACCTCTCCATCTACATTTCTATGCACACATCCACCTCTCCATCTATATTTTTATGCACACATGCACCTCTCCATCTATATAATTATACGCACACATCCACCTCTCCATCTATATTTATATGCACACATCCACCTCTCCATATATATAATTATATGCACACATCCACCTATCCTTATATATAATTATATATCCATCCCTCCATCTATATTCCTAAGCACACATCCACATCCACATCCATCTATCTATTTATATGCACACATCCACCTCTCCATCTATATTTATATGCACACATCCACCTCTCCATCTATGCATTACTATGCACACATTTCCATCTATATTTTTGCACACATCCATATCTCCATCTACATTTCACACATGCGCCTCTCCATCTCCACCTCTCCATCTATATTTATATGCACACATCCACCTCTCCATCTATATTTATATGCACACATCCACCTCTCCATCTATATTAATTATATGCACACATCCACCTCTCCATCTATATTTATATGCACACATCCACCTATCCATATTTTTATGCACACATCTACTTCTCCATCTACATTTCTATGCACACATTCACATCTCCATCTAATTTATATGCACATATCCACATCTCCATCTACATTTATATGCACACATCCATATCTCCATCTATATTTATATGCACACATCCACCTCTCCATCTAATATTTGCACCATCCTCTTCCATCTATATTATATGCACACATCCACTTCTCCATCTATATTTCTATGCACACATTCCACCTCTCCATCTAATTTATATGCACACATCCACCTCTCCATCTATATTTATATGCACACATCCATATCTCCATCTACATTATATGCACACATCCACCTTTCCATCTATATTTCTATGCACACATCCACCTCTCCATCTATATAATTATATGCACACATCCACATTTCCATCTATATTTCTATGCACACATCCACCTCTCCATCTATATTTCTATGCACACATCCACCTCTCCATCTATATTTCTATGCACACAACCACCTCTCCATCTATATTTATATGCACACATCCACCTTTCCATATATATAATTATATGCACACATCCACTTTTCCATCTATATTTATATGCACACATCCATCTCTCCACCTACATTTCTATGCACACATGCATCTCTCCATCTATATTTATATGCACACATCCACCTCTCCATCCATATTTTTATGCACACATCCACCTCTCCATCTATATAATTATATGCACACATCCACCTCTCCTTCTTTATTTATATGCACACATCCGACTCTCCATATATATAATTATATGCACACATCCACCTTTCGATCTATATTTTTATGCACACATCCGACTCTCCAAATATATAATTATATGCACACATTCACCTCTCCATATATATTAATTATATGCACACATCCACCTTTCGATTTATATTTTTATGCACATATCCACCTCTCCATATATATAATTTTATGCACACATCCATATCTCCATCTAATTTATATGCACACATCCACCTCTCCATCTATATAATTATAATCACACATCCACCTCTCCATCTATATTTATATGCACACATCCAACTTTCCATATATATAATTATATGCACACATGCACCTCTTTATCTATATTTATATGCACACATCCACATCTCCATCTACATTTCTATGCACACATCCACCTCTCCATCTATATTTATATACAATTATGCACACATCAACCTCTCCATCTACATTTCTATGCACACATCCACCTCTCCATCTACATTTATATGCACACATCCACCTCTCCATCTATATTTCTATGCACACATCCACCTCTCCATCTATATTTCTATGCACACATCCACATCTCCATCTAATTTATATGCACACATCCACCTCTCCATCTATATTTATATGCACACATCCACATCTCCATCTACATTACTATGCACACATGCGCCTCTCCCTCTATAATATATGCACACATCCACCTCTCCATCTATATTTTTATGCACACATGCACCTCTCCATCTATATAATTATACGCACACATCCACCTCTCCATCTATATTTATATGCACACATCCACCTCTCCATATATATAATTATATGCACACATCCACCTATCCTTATATATAATTATATGCACACATCCATCCCTCCATCTATATTTATATGCACTCATCCACCTCTTCATCTAATTTATATGCACACATCCACCTCTCCATCTATATTTATATGCAATTTTGCACACATCCACTTCTCCATCTACATTTCTATGCACACATTCACATCTCCATCTACATTACTATGCACACATGCGCCTCTCCCTCTATAATATATGCACACATCCACCGCTCCATCTATATTTTTATGCACACATGCACCTATCCATCTATATAATTATACGCACACATCCACCTCTCCATCTATATTTATATGCACACATCCACCTCTCCATATATATAATTATATGCACACATCCACCTATCCTTATATATACTTATATGCACACATCCATCTCTCCATCTATATTTATATGCACTCATCCACCTCTTCATCTAATTTATATGCACACATCCACCTCTCCATCTATATTTATATGCAACTTTGCACACATCCACTTCTCCATCTACATTTCTATGCATACATCCACCTCTCCATCTACATTTATATGCACACATCCACCTCTCCATCTATATTTATATGCACACATCCACATCTCCATCTATATTTCTATGCACACATCCACCTCTCCATCCATATTTTTATGCACACATCCACCTCTCCATCTATATAATTATATGCACACGTCCACCTCTCCTTCTATATTTATATGCACACATCCGACTCTCCATATATATAATTATATGCACACATCCACCTCTCGATCTATATTTATATGCACACATCCGACTCTCCATATATATAATTATATGCACACATTCACCTCTCCATATATATAATTATATGCACACATCCACCTCTCCATATATATAATTATATGCACACATCCACCTCTCGATCTATATTTCTCTGCACACATGCACCTCTCCATCTATATTTATATGCACTCATCCACCTCTTCATCTACATTTCTATGCACACATCCACCTCTCCATCTATATAATTATATGCACACATCCACCTCTCCTTCTATATTTATATGCACACATCCGACTCTCCATATATATAATTATATGCACACATCCACCTCTCGATCTATATTTTTATGCACACATCCGACTCTCCAAATAATTATTTATATGCACACATCCACATCTCCATCTACATTTCTATGCACACATGCGCCTCTCCATCTATAATATATGCACACATCCACCTCTCCATCTATATAATTATATGCACACATCCACCTCTCCATCTATATTTATATGCACACATCCACCTCTCCATCTATATTTATATGCACACATCCACCTTTCCATCCATATTTTTATGCACACATCCACCTCTCCATCTATATAATTATATGCACACATCCATCTCTCCTTCTATATTTATATGCACACATCCGACTCTCCATATATATAATTATATGCACACATCCACCTCTCGATCTATATTTTTATTCACACATCCGACTCTCCAAATATATAATTATATGCACACATCCACCTCTCCATATATATAATTATATGCACACATCCACCTCTCCATATATATAATTATATGCACACATCCACCTCTCCATCTATATTTATATGCACACATCCACCTCTCCATATATATAACACAGAAATAATAAAGAAATAAACGACTTTCAAAAAGAAAGCAAAGATTTATTTCTGTTTTCAGTTTTTGAAATACATGAAAACATCCTGGGCATTGAATATAAACCATACAGAATCGGCGTCCTCGTTCTGACTTTCTCATCGCCGCCATTACTGAGTCAATGGGACTCGTGATGCCATTTCTATACGTCACTGGATCATGGTTAACTGCACACCTTCGAAGTCAATTAAAATAATATAATTAAGCTTTCCTTAAAGCGGACTGACATTTTTTTATAAGCAATTTATCAATCCCTTTATTTAATGTGGTATTTATTTAAATGGACGAAGATTTTTCAGAATGAATTGTTTTCCATTACTCAAGTTCGTCGGAAGTCCTTCTTTATTAATACAGCCGACACTGTCCATCAGTTTTTAGGTGCAACACTATCAGAAACCAAATTACAGAGCAATGGCGACATTTTTTTTTAGTCAAAGGTAGCGAACGGACTTTAAAAAAATTGTAACACCTTCTGTATAATTTATATTATGTGCCGATGGGTTTAATTTCTTTCTTGTTAGGCAGTCACCGCTCGTACTGGTGGGGTTGTTGGTCTACTTGGCCTCCTACGTCCTGTAGAGGGCGCTGCATAGCTTGCACTTTTGGGTACGTAGATTTCACGGTGTATATCAATTATAGGATATTGTCTTCTATCTCTGAAGAGTACGTCTTGTCCTGAATATATATATATATATATATATATATATATATATATAAATATATATATATATATATATATATATATATATATATATGGTAAAAATATAAGATTAATGATTCATTGTGAATGTTAGTAAAACAGAGTATAAGCCGTTAACTTCATGTTAAACTTCTTATTTCAAACACTTAGGAATGCTACTTAAATATCCTAATCACAACGAATCGATTTGGTGTCACACTAGCGATGAAAAAATAAGTCTTGAATTTTTTTATGAAACTCAAAATAAGATAATAGACTGAACACATATCACTAGTAGATATTACAGCAACGACGATTAAGTACATGTAACTAGTTCAAGAACATATCACTAGTAGATATTAAGTACATGTACCTAGTTCAAGAACATATCACTAGTAGATATTAAGTATATATACCTAGTTCAAGAACATATCACTAGTAGATATTAAGTACATGTACCTAGTTCAAGAACATATCACTAGTAGATATTAAGTACATGTACCTAGTTCAAGAACATATCACTAGTAGATATTAAGTACATGTACCTAGTTCAAGAACATATCACTAGTAGATATTAAGTACATGTACCTAGTTCAAGAACATATCACTAGTAGATATTAAGTACATGTACCTAGTTCAAGAACATATCACTAGTAGATATTAAGTACATGTACCTAGTTCAAGAACATATCACTAGTAGATATTAAGTATATATACCTAGTTCAAGAACATATCACTAGTAGATATTAAGTACATGTACCTAGTTCAAGAACATATCACTAGTAGATATTAAGTACATGTACCTAGTTCAAGAACATATCACTAGTAGATATTAAGTACATGTACCTAGTTCAAGAACATATCACTAGTAGATATTAAGTACATGTACCTAGTTCAAGAACATATCACTAGTAGATATTAAGTATATATACCTAGTTCAAGAACATATCACTAGTAGATATTAAGTACATGTACCTAGTTCAAGAACATATCACTAGTAGATATTAAGTATATATACCTAGTTCAAGAACATATCACTAGTAGATATTAAGTACATGTACCTAGTTCAAGAACATATCACTAGTAGATATTAAGTACATGTACCTAGTTCAAGAACATATCACTAGTAGATATTAAGTACATGTACCTAGTTCAAGAACATATCACTAGTAGATATTAGGTACATGTACCTACTTAGTACCTAGTTCAAGAACATATCACTAGTAGATATTAAGTACATGTACCTAGTTCAAGAATATACCACTAGTATATATTAGGTACATGTACCTAGTTCAAGAACATATCACTAGTAGATATTAAGTACATGTACCTAGTTCAAGAAATAAAGTTGCACCTAACCATAGTAAATATTTTTAGGAGTTCAGTTTGGATTAAAAGACAATGTAAAGAGAAAATTTAAAACTAAAATCTTTAATGCGGTTATCTTGAAAAAATATCTTATCAAACATTAAATTAAAAATATGGTTAAGAAAGGAGATCGCTATCTATGTGCCCCGTAAAGGTGTTATAATTGTGTTATTTTGGTATTATTTCGTGCATGTGGTTGATCACAGTTTTTAACTAATTAAAGATCCCAGTTTTTATGTTGTTATGTTGACGTAATAAATACGTCAGTTAGATACAAGCTCTTGAGCTCTCAAGACGTTCCTCTGTTTTGTAGTTAGTTATCTTAGTCAGATTCTGACTCTAGTAGAAGAAGTGCCTTTGTTTAGTGTTGGTTTATCATCAAGGTTAATTAACACCACATGTTTGTATATTTTCTATATATTGAAGTCTTCGTACACATTAAATGATGTATCAGCGATCAGCTTGTTCATTCATTAATTGAAGAGAATGTTGAGTGCAAGTTAGGCATCACGCTACCAAACGTACGCCTCCATATTTCAACAGACGGGCCCAAAGCTCACACCCCGACATGCTCATAGTGAAAAGCATTTTTTTTTCTAAAGTTAATGAGTTCAAGTTGTTTACATTTTAATGTTTTCATGAAAATAAACACGAAATGTCACAATTTAGCTAAATCAACAGTATGTCAGTATAATTTGTTAGAATTTCTTTACGCTTAAGAAGATTTAGAAATAAGAAGTTCATCATTATACTCATCTGAATGTTTGATGATACATTGAATCGATTTATTGCGCATTAATTATTGGGACTAAGATCATTATTAATTTATTTCACCAGATAAGTCACAAACTACGCAAGTTATGGTTGTTGCCCAATTTACACATTCATTAAAATAAAATATTTGTGCATAATAATGATTTGTTTGTTTCTATTTGTTGTTTAGGAAATAATGTAAGAACAATAACTCAAACTATAGCAATCATAACACTCAGAGTTAATGTTTCTTAATTCGTTAAAATAGAAAGGTAGAGACTTCAAGTTTTAAAATAAACCAGAATAAATTGAACTAGAAACTGTGACTAAGAAAAATCTTTTCTATTTTATTAGAGAAGTATAATTCTTTTTCTTCTTGTTTGAAAATGAATAAATTTTAAGTTTAATAAATGAACATACTTTAACTTGAACAAAATGTATTTTAAAAAATATCTAATCATTGGTATCTATTAATACTCAATACATTTACCTATCGAATTTTTTTTATTTAAAGAAGACATTTGTTCCGCTGTTTACATTGTAACATTTCATGAAATAAATCATTCATACGTTCACTGTGTTGAGGCAGACACAAAATGATACAGCAGCTCATGAATATCTTTATTAATAGTTTGTATGCTAGCTATATTGAATGTTTATTCATGGAGTATCTATGCTAGCTATATTGAATGTTTATTCATGGAGTATCTATGCCAGCTATATTGAATGTTTATTCATGGAGTATCTATGCTAGCTATATTGAATGTTTATTCATGGAGTATCTATGCTAGCTATGATGAATGCTTATTTATAGAGTATGTAAGCTAGTTCTAATGAATGCTTTTTTTAAAATAAATCTAATGTTGATTAAATCGCTTAGTTCGCGAAGGTGTAAAGCAATCAGAATACGGCGATCAGAATACAGCAATAACTATGATGCTAGAGGGAACTTATAGATAGACTACGATTAGTGGTTAAACTAGTGGTTACACTCAGTGGCGTCACTGTGGGGGGGGGGGGGGGTGCGGACCGCACCGGGTGACACTCTCACAAGGGGTGACACCAAAATGCAAAATATCTAGTTTTAGGCTTATATTCTTATTTTGTAATTTAAAATAATTCAAAGCCGTATTTAATTTTTAAAAATAAATAAAAATATCTCCGATTATTAACAGCAGATGACTTGATAAGGCTTCGAAAAAAATTAATGCCAAATATAAAAATATATCCGATTATTAACAGATACTGCGTACTTTTTATTATTAATTATTTTAATGAAATTATTGGTATACTTGCACTGACCTATAGATATCAATTATCGCTAAAATCATGACCCCGGAAACGGAAAAAAAAATAAAGTCGCGCATGCGCACATATATACGGTCTCTGGAAAAAAGAATATGACACCATGAGTTACCGCACCGGGTGACACCAACCCTATTGACGCCACTGGTTACACTAGAAGTTAAACTAGTGGTTAAACTAGTGGTTAAATTAGTGGTTAAACTAGAGGTTAAACTAGTGGTTAAAATAGTGATTAAACTAGTGGTTAAAATAGTGGTTAGACTAGTGGTTGAAATAGAGGTTAAACTAGTGGTTTAACTAGTGGTTAAATTAGTGGTTAAACTAGAATATAGTTAAACAATTGGTTAAACTATTGGTTAAACTAGTGATTAAACTACTGGTTAAACTAGATTATATGACAAATATAAATAATATTTTTAAAATATTGTAGTTTTAGTTGGCTCTTAACGATTTTTGATGAACAATAAAATAAAATAAATCATACACTTTACTCTACAATATTTGACGAACTCATTTAAGTTTTAACCGTTTCAATATCTTTTGATAAGACTTAGGAAATAATGGTTATAGTCATTGATAAGACTTATGCATAATTGTCGAAATTGGGAATATGTCTACTGGTCAATACGAGTAGGGTATATTTTGTACCTGGTTCTGTGTCCACCATATCAACATAGTCCTCCATGTCTTGGTCTTTGTACCAATATGGTGATGATATCACCATGGTCATGCACATGGCTGAGACGACAGTAAGGCACAACATCTGGCAATTCATTTCTGTGAACAAAATAAAAGAACTTGAGTAGAGATAAATGCTACGTAGAATTCTATTTTAAACTGTCAGAAACAGAGAAATTCCAATTGCGATCCATACATATTTTAAAATGTTTGATTATAACATGGATTTGTATCCTAATATTCCCAACATACATTACATACAAATATACAACATTCTTCTTGCATCATTACTTTTAGTAAAAAGTTAGTGTCTTTGAAAGCTTTTATCTCATGTCTAATAATTATATAGCTACCCTGATCAACGTAATCGATGATAGTTAGAAGCAGGGTTGGGGTGTCGGAGAATATGTTGGCCAACACCGACACCATTAGCCGCCGACACCGACACCGGTGTTGTTTTTCTAAATCCCACCGACACCGACACGGGGGGGGGGGGCAAAGGGAAATATTTGTGTATTTATTTTCCCTGTATATATCTCATACTATATATAAAGATGCACATCTAATTAAAAATTGATACTATTTTTTTGCTATCGATATTTTTTATAAAATTTAATGTATACTTTCAATAAACAATATATACTTTTCTGGTTTAATATATTGAAGTATATAGTGAAGTATATTTGTTTAATATATATTTTATTTTTGTTACTGATTCCTTATAAAATCAATGTATACTTATAATCAAAAGAGGAAAAAATGTTTCAATAAGCATTATTGAATGCAGTGCTTGGTGAAGAATAAAGAAAATGTAACATTTGGGCAGGGTCAGCATAATAACTTTTTGGACGCACTTGCAAAACTTTCTTATCACCAACCACATCCAATTTTTAATTGCGAGATTTTTATAATAATTTTGCTAGCTAATTCTAATTCTATATCGTGAAGTGTTTTAAGTTGTAGTTTAAATTGACTGACTATATTTACTTCGATCATTTGACTTTTAAATGCTACTAAAATAAAACTTCTATAGTTTCGAGATTAATAATATTTTTTTCAGTACCCTACTGATACTATTGCCTATTCTCAATAAGCTGTTTACAACGTAAAAGAAATATCGACTGGTACTAATCGTGCACATATTATGGAACTATAAAGTTTAATACAAATTTGATATACCGGTACAGTTGCGGCGTTTTCCTATCTTTCCTGTTCATTATCTGCAAGTTGCCATTCTAAATTATAACCAAACTGGACGCCTAGGCACCCACTAACACAGTGGTCTCCAGCATGGATATTGATAGAGAGATGCATACTAAATATTTCTTATGCTTTACAATAATTGAGTGAATAACAGAGTGAACATAGCCCGTAGCCTTCCTATCTGCTTTCAGTCATAATTCTGTTAATGTTGACAAGTCGTTGCACTGTAGAGAATATCGCTTTTAAAAATAATACATTTGTTGATAAACAGATTTACCAAGTATTTGTTTAAAAAGAAAAGAAGAACTTGATAAAACTTTAAATTAAAGATTGGCTAAGAACTATCTGACGTTGTTCTGGATTATTTAATTAAAGTTCTAGTATTTTTTTTGGGCAAGTTTTTGCGCCGACACCGAACCGACTTCGGACGAAGTACAAATGCCGACACCGACTCCGGACGAAGTACAAATGCCGACACCGACACCGACATTGTCAAAAAGTACCGACACCACCGACACCGACACCGGCTCCCTAGCCCTGGTTAGAAGTAAATAACATCACCCAGGAGGTTCACGTTTTCAATTTTTGGACCCACATTTTATCTCTGATGGACTGAATCGTCGTTAACTAAGGATACACCTGTTAGTCAGGCGTTGAAATGATTTTTTTCATTAACAACATAAACTTTTTCAAACACCAAGAGAAGTGAGAACAGTAAAATGAGCTACAAAAATGTATTTACCTTCAGATATGATGTATCAGTACAATGTGTCACAACAACTCATTTATTTGCAGTTATAAACAGTACAATGTATTACAACAATGTATTTACTGCAGATATGATGTATCAGTACAATGTATTAACACAATGTATTTACCTGCAGATATGATATATCAGTACAAACAAGATGTTCGGGAGAGAGTCGTCAATTCAGTCACCACAGTGGTTCACAGACCGGTGTTCCAGGTTTATATACAACTTAAACACACACGTGATCTTTGACACTGATCTCCATCCCTCCCCCTACCCTCCAGCTCCGTTCAATTATGACAAATAACACGCTTTATTTAATTTGATTAATGGACATGGGTTTTTATTTTTAGAATAAAACATACAAAAAAAAAACATTGGACGATTTCCCAGCAGGTTTTTTTTTCTCTTTTTAATTTCACTGACATCTTGTAATTCAACCAGTGGGATACTTCTTGCAGATGGTCACACCCAACTTCTTGTACAATCTGCATTCCATAATCTGTTTGATGTGTTGAATAATCCCGTGACATGCCCCAGTGACACTTTCAAACCTGCAGTAAAATTGGAGGCCATTTACGCATGCGCAGTGATCATGCTGTCAGGTAATTGATTTTCATTGAGGGTGGGTGGGGAGGGGTGGAGAACAAGTTCCACTTCAACCATGTCACCCTACTCTGAGGCGTATCTAGGGTGGGGTGAGGGGGTCCTGAATCGAAAGTCCCCCCGCTTATTTTACATTAAATATTATGTAGATTATCTTATGTCATGATGTCGAATGTCAAAATGCAGGGGCCCTTATAGAGGCCAAGCCCCCCGGGCCCTCTAATCCCTAAGTTAGGCACTGCCCCCTCCTAATATTTGAGGTCAAAAGGTCAGCCTGCTTTTATTAGGTTTTCATTTTATCAAATCTATCTATCTATCCATCCATCCATCCATCCATCCATCCATCCATCCATTCATCCATCCATCCATCCATCCATCCATCCATCCATCCATCTATCTATCTATCTATCTATCTATCTATCTATCTATCTATCTATCTATCTATCTATCTATCTATCTATCTATAAATTCATCCATCCAATCAACCACGGCCCAAACAAATTAACGTCCTCAAAGAAAGAAAATAAAACCTTACAAACTATTATATGGTTGTTTATTAATTTAGTGAATTATTTTTGTCCTGAGATTATTCATTGCCGGACATCTAACTATCTACTTAATATATAATATATTGATTTATATAAAATTCTTCAGTGGGGGGGGGGGCCTGAATATTGATTTATATAAAATTATATATATATATATATACATATATATATATATATATATATATATATATATATATATATATATATATATATATATATATATATATACTTGCCGAGGGATGTAACAGAACAGACAATAAAACTCAGAAATAAAAAGCGAAAAAAATATTTTTTTTGGATAAAATGCAGTATAAACATTTTTATAAAACCCTCCCTTTGATTATTCACATATTTATATACATCATCAGTCATGAAATTAAACATAATAAAAATGTCCTTACATTAGTTGATACCAAAATCATGTATTAAAATGTATGTTTATCTTGATGGTCAACCATATTTTAGTCATGATGATGTTTATAAATATTTGAATTTAAGAAAATATTTGTTGACTTTTTAGTGCCATTTTAATAAAACTCATTTAAAAATAAATCGATTAAATTTTCCTTCCACGACCTTAACTTTGAGCAATTTTTTTATGGATCCATACATTAGAATATTTTAAAAGAGACACAAGAATAAACAAACTTTCAGCATGAAGTCATTTAGTTCTATTTCTGGCTTTCACATGACAGAAGATTTGGAATGACTGCACATTAATATAAAACAGACGCAAATGATTGGCTAGAAATATCGGCGGAGTAATTTGAGTTACAAGATTTACAAACCTCACACACTCACAGAAAGTGAAACTAAATTACAAGGTTTTAAAAAAGGGAAATGTTATTCACCTACGGCACCTGGAAGAAAAAAAAATATCTAACGAGTTTAGTGCTTTTTATAGACCTGGAATTCATCCAATCAGATGAGATAGGCATCTGGTATAGAGTTGACATCATGATGATATTGGTAAAATCCATCTTTGGCTCCGCGTTCTATTTTTATTAAGACGTTATGAATATGTTGCAGTTAAAGTTCTAAACTATCTACAAAGCAACAAAGCAGACAATAACTGGTATATTACGTTATTATAATATAGACAATGACTGGTACATTACGTTATTACAACATAGACTATGACTGGTATATTACGTTATTACAACATAGACGGGTTCGAATCTCAATGAGAACCTTGGGATTTTTGCAGGTCCTGGTGAAAGTCCCCAAGTCCACCCAGTTTAAAATGGGTGACTTTAAGTTGGGGGAGTAAAGGCGGCTGGGCGTTGTGCTAACCACATAACCCCTTCATATGCCGAGGTTATAGAAACAGATGAATTCTACACTTCATCTGCCCCGATGGCCCGTTAGGGTTAAGGGAACTTTACTTTTTTTTTACAACATAGACAATGACTGATATATTACGTTGTTACAACATAGACTATGACTGGTATTTTACGTTATTACAACATAGACAATGACTGGTATATTACGTTATTACAACATAGACAATGACTGGTATATTACGTTATTACAACATACAATAACTGGTATAATAAGATATAAAAGAAATAGAAGTAGAAAATTTTTTGATGGACCTACAAGTACATTCTGTAAGAAAATTGGTCATCTTAAAGAGAACTGTTTTAAACTGAAAAATAGTTGTTGCTTAAAATGTAAGGTAAAAGGACATACTCAATCAAAATGTAAATCATTTAATGAGAATCAGAAATTTAAACAAATGATACAGAAACATGACGCAAATAAAAGTCATAGGTTTTATAAAGAAAACACATGCAGCTTAGAAAAGCCAGGCAAACCAGACATTTCATCGAGACTCAGTCATAAATAAATAAATATTTTGATAAAAACTTACTGAATTATTTAAACATAGAAAATAAATGTATTGGAACAACAAGAATAAATAAAATGAATATTGGGACAACAAGAATAGATATAATTAATTGGAAGAATAAATACAAAATATATGGATATTGGAACAATAAGAAAGTGTAATATGTATTGCAACAAGAAGAAAGTGTAATATGTATTGGAACAATAAGAAAATATAAATTATATTGGAACAAGTAGAAATTAAATATAGTAGAACAATAAGGATAATGACTATAATAAATAAAGAATATTGGAACTATAAGTAAAAATAATATGGATATTGGAACAATTAAGACAAATAACAATTGTATTTGAAAAGAAAAGATTTGTATGTATTGAAGACATAATATGATACGTGAATAATAATAACAATGACATTTAAGCTTGTCAAGTATACTATTGTATTGAGTATATTAACTCAAATATTTTTTAAATCATGTATATTGATGAATTCATGTTGATGATTGATGCATAATGTATTTAAATAGAAATATGCAGACTTAATTAAGATGAGAATGAGGAAAGATTGTGTTTAAAATAAAACACATTCATTACACAAGTATAACGTACATGAGAATATGTTGTAAGAATGATAACTACTCATTCATTTCATTCACATTGATGAAAATATTTGTGAATTTTATGCAAAGATTTTTATTAAGCACTGATTATTAATGCATATTTTATTGAATCTGTTCATTGCTTGAAGTTAATTGTTCAATTTGTTATAAAACTTTTTAAGAAGTTAAATTTTGTCATATCCAATCAAAGGATTATTTATTTTGACATTGATTATTGTTAAATCAGACTTATTAGTCTCAGATATGTAATTTGAACAATTATTGACTAAAGAAGTCAAAGGTATGAAAATTGTAATAATATATGAATTTTACAAAATGTTTAAATATTTTTATATGTCAGAAGACATAATGAATTGTACATGATGATATTGAATATGTCAAGATAAATTGACATGAAAAAGTGCAAAGTTAATATATATTCACACTAAATAAAATGAGAAAGACATTAGAAAAATGTCTTATATAATTGATGAGTACAAAATGAATATTGTCAAATCACTAAGGAAAGTGTTATTGACAGAAGACAAAAGAAAAGGTCTTCATAAGAGATGAGAGAAAAATGACTTGCTAGATAAAGCAAGGTAAATAATAAGTTGAACAAAATATTGTTGCAACAGAAGAAGTTTATCAAAACACAACATGAAAAATATATTGAAAAATATATAATGAGAAATTGATGTGAAGAAAAATATGAAAGCGTTGAATATTGAAATTAAATTCATGTACACAGAACAATAAGAAAAGAGGGGAGATAATAATGATAATTAAAAATGCACTTAAAAAAACTTATGAAGAAGTTATGGTACTTGATACCAGATGAGAAGATAAACAATCACTTATTATTCTAAAATTTTTTTTTGTTTTAAAACTTGATTGATAATAATATTTTTGAAAATTGAATACATTTTTATGTCAATATTATAATATGCTATAAGATGCATTTAAAAATCAAATTTGAGATATAGTATTGACAATATTTATTTTTATTAATAAAAATTTTTTTTTTTCATATTTTTATAGTAACATATTATTGTATACTGTGCAGTGACATTATGTAAATAGGTTACTATTGATGTGATGTGAAATAATAAAAAAATTGTATTTTTTTTTGACAAACGTAAATTTTATTAAGTTAACGACAGAAAAATATGGAGACTACTAAAAATCTAAATGTATAACATTTGTTTTTTTAAAGGAAAGGGGGATGTTGTAATGACCATTTTAGACTAGAGAATTCACAGTTGGCTCAGAGATGATTTTAATTATCTGGCTACTTAGCTTAGCGGAAGTAAAAATATTAGTTTAGAGCAGACGAGAATTATTAGACGACGAACTGAGAACTTGATAGTGTAAGAATGTATTTTATCACATCATTTGTATTGTAAAATGTAAAATAAGAAGTTACTTCATATGTAAATAAATATATAAATGTATACATAAAAGTCTACTCAGTGCTTTATACATGTATTTCGTCTTATATGTATATATATATATATATATATATATATATATATATATATATATATATGTGTGTGTGTGTGGACACACAATATAAATTTAATATACACCCAAGTCAGTCAACAAGAATAACTCCGAAGAGACACCATATACTACCTTTTATACAAGTTCCATAGAAATAATAATATAAATAATACATCAAGTAATTTCTACAACTGATCTACAAATAAACTTAGCTATGACATGAAACATAACCATAATATTTCTTTATAGATATTTAACAACTCTCCATTGGAATAGTTAGATATTATATAAAAAAAAACACACACAGACACACAAAACGAAACATTTTATAGAAACAAGTATCCTTAGGTCATTTTCTTTAAGCCTTGACCTCATATGCAGATGACACTTCCTAACAAAATTATTCATATTTTAATTTTACTAGACTACATTTCTGCTAACATTGAACATTTAAGCCATCTACCAGTAGAAGTCAATTTGGCATTAAAAAGATCCAAAAAGGAAACATTGTTCTCGGCAACATTTACATTCACACAGCCTACACCCTGTTGGCCCGGTTAGCTCAGTCGGTAGAGCATCAGACTTTTAATCTGAGGGTCAAGCGTTCAAGTCCCTTATCGGGACCGCACTCAAATTAAAACTTATAAAATGTTACAAAAAGTGATTAATATCGGTATCTACTCAGCAATTCTTCATTTTCCTTTGCATAATGTCGGTTTATTCCTTATCAAAAGCAAAACCTATTTGAGCTATGCCACAGGGGAGGGAATGTACAGAAAATTTCATTAAAAAAAAAAATCTTTTATTTGTATGATGTTTGTGGAATTTACAAACTATGCCTTCACTTTTTGATATGTGACATAGAATAATTATTTTCTGAACAAAAAAAATACAAGCCGTAATAAAGGGAAATAATTGTATCTATATACGGCTTTTAAATCTGTAAATATTATTGATGTAAAAGCAGTTCATATTTAACAGACGTTAAGCTAAGTATGTATGATTCACAAATTTATATTTAAAATATATCAAGATCAGTGTCACATTGTCAGCAAATCATTAGTATAGAATTAGTTGTGTAAAAGATATTTCCATAGACAAAAGCCATAAACGTGTTATGTTTCTCCGAAGACCGGGTCGGCATTCGGTCTCATATCTAGCACTCTGGGTTCTCGTCACATCGTATAAATCTTTCGCCTTTTACTAAAGATTTCCTTGGCGAGGAGCAATTTAATGAGTCTAAACATAAATTTTTCAAGCCCTACATGGTAGGGTTAATAATAAAACTAAACATGAATGGTCAATTACATCTCCTTTTAAACACAATCGGAGAATAAGCGTTCTACTGTTACCCCTTCTTTGGTTATCGATTGCATGGACTCAACAAGAGCCATTCTTATTGTGCCCTCAGCAATTCTACTGTCTAAACTGCAAACTGAAACTTTGTCTTTTAAATGAAATGATGAATCTTTCTGTCCCCAAAGCTTTTAAAATAAATTCGCCCTTAAGCCCAAAAAAAAAAAAAAATAAATAAATCTTTCGCCCACTGTCTCCTATGCTGTACGTGCTGGCGTTGGAGCCCCTCTTGGAGAGAATAAGAAAGGACATTTCCATCAGAGGAGCCCAAATCCCGGGAGAAATGGACAACAGCAAACTGCTGGCATACGCAGATAACACAACTTTTTTTCCAACATGTGATAAAGACATACACAACATTATGGAACACTTTCAAGACTTTCAAAGCTGCAGTGGTGCCAAAGTTAATGTAGCCAAGTCTGGCATCATGGGCCTCGGGAAATGGAAAAAAAAAGAAAATTTCCCCTACCAGATGAAAAACCAACAGTCCCTCAAAATATGCGGGATTGTCTGGACAAACGAGCCCCATTTATTCCACACAGCCACGTGGGAGGGAATTATAAAAAAGACCAAAAACGTGATAGCTATGTACAGCCACATGTCAACTACAATCTTTGGTCGTGCCCTCCTCATCAACACACTAATTCTACCTAAAACAATATATTACATTACAGCAACACAACCACCACCAACTTTCATACAAAACATGAACAAATTACTACGCAGTTTCATTTTCAAATCAACAATAAGCAACATAAAACACACAACACTCATACAGAACAAAAACGACGGCGGAATAGGACTCCAAGATCTATCTTGTAAGCTCCAAGCACTACGCTTAAAGTACGCTGGTGACATAGCCAAATCACCCAACAAATACCCACTAGCTATTTACCTCTACGGCCTCAGGCTTACCAACATCATACAAACAAAAAACAACACACCCCACTACTTTGGCAGACAGACCACACCCTTTCAAACATCACTTACAAAAAGTCTGACAGGCCACACACACCTCATACATCAAACAACTAAGCAGATATACACATCTTTAGTACAAACATTACAGACACCACTCACCAACAGAATTAAGTGGGGCCGAATCTGGAATGTGTCAGACTTTACAGACACCTTCCAAAGTCTACACAGTCGGCACACCAAGATCACCGCCAGAGCAAGAGAAGTGGGCTACAGACTAATTTTTAACATGACGCCTGTAGCCCGGTGTATTAAAAGTATGCCCACGTCAAGCAACACAATGTGCAAGATGTGTCGCACTGACGTGACGGAGGATGAAGATCATCTATTCTTGAAATGCTCAACTTTCAAGAGCACAAGGCAAACCTTAAGAAGTCTACTAAGGTCAAACCTAAAAATAGATTTTAACCTAGACATGGCAATAACTCTCAACAAGATAACGAAGCTAAAGAACGAAACAGTTAATAATTTAAATATTATCCTACTGTCAGAGTACAGACTCTTCGTTTGGTCATGCAGACTTCAAGCCTGGCACAATAAGACAATCCTAAAAGAAGATCAAGTCGAAGAAAAATTTCGATACATAATGGACAATAAAATACAAAATTATTGACACTACAATGTTGTATCTATCATGACAAATATTTAACTGTGAGAGGTTTTCAATGGAACACAATATACCAATACCCCCTTTTCTGTCCGCTGTGAGGTATGGGGACGGCGAGGGCCCAGGTGTCGCTTGATGAGAGTTGGACGACCCCGGGTATTAGCAGCCTCTGTTTCGAGAGGTGGAAAGGGAGGAAAGTTGTGTTTCTGGAAAGGAATGCCACTGTTTTTATTTAAAATTAAATAAAACTAATTGCTGCCTGTCAATTTTTATTTTAATTTATGTATATATATATAATAAAAAGGGAACATCAAACCATTCCAAAGTCAGTCTCAGATGGTTAGGAAGTTTCCCATTAAAATTTTGTTTAATAAGTGGCATTGATGTACTTACTCGTCTAAAATATAAATGTATACAAAACATGCTATGTCAAAACATTTCTAAATAATGCTATTAATTATATATTACTTTGTAAACATTCTAATTTCAACTGGTTACAAAAAGCTCCTGTAGTAGAAATATGTATAAAGTGGTATCAATCTATTTACTGTATTATAATATAAATGTATATATATGGAATTTTACCTCACAGTTCTAAGAATTTCTAATTGAGATGTATATTAATATTAAAATAACTTGTATGTAAATATGTATATTACTTAATACAATAAGATTCTTTTATCAATGTTACTATGTATTTAATACCATGTTATCTGTCATTGTAACTGTTTTTTATGAAGAATAAATTATTTAAAAAAAAAAAAAAAAAAAAAAAAGATTTCCGTGGTAAACCCTTTTGGGAAATTCACTTAAAAAAACTGTTTTTAAATAGTCATCAATTTATCATTTTAAAACGTATCGCCTTGAGCGCGTTGTTTTCCAACGGTGTTTAAAAAAATACAAGGAACACGTGGTTATTAATCTACTCTCGACTATTCAGAACTTGTTTCGATAGGTACTACAGTTTCTTATTTGGAGTTTTTAGAACAAGATTTTTGTGCCGTGCTGTGTGCATATATTCTACCAGTACTTTGTTTTTGGACAATTTGCTGCTATCTGTCAAGACGTTCTGCACAATTTGCTGTATCGTGCTGTGTGCATAATTTCTATCGGGGACTTACGTAAGTACAGCTACATTTTTGCGTAGTTTTAAAGTTAGCAGTGCAAAACCTTTAAAACCCTTTTTTTCACCTTTACAATCATGTCAGTTATGACTTTCGTAATCGAGAAGAAAGACCTGGAAGGTGGACTGGTCCATCCCCAGGGCACTGTCCTTCTCAGGTTAACGGGACCAAACGCTACTAAGGCAACTATGCCCTTGTTGATAAAAATGATGGGTCTACACCCATCAGACGTTTCCACGCTGTACAGGTTTGAAAGCCCGTACACGTGGTACCTTAAAACATCCAACGATCCATGTCGCTCCCGACTGATCAACAAACATTTTGGGGACGACAAAAACTTTAAAGTTACCATCTCTCCACTTGAGACTGACAAGGTCAAAGTTACTCTCCACTGGCTATCTACAAACATAGCCAGAAAAAGAGTCGAGGAGATTTTCGAATCCTTCGCAGAGCCAGGTTCTCTGACAAGGTTCGAAAAAGTCTCGGGATCCGCGGACAAATGGAGCGGTTTCCTGCAACCAAAAAAAGATAAGGAACTTCCCCACTACAATTCAATTAGATATGAAGGGAATGCCAAAATATATAAAGTCCTCGTTACAATTCCAGGCAGAAGACAGAAATGCTGGACTTGTGGAGATGATAGCCACTGGTCTAACCAGTGCCGCATAATTAAAGGCCCCAAAACAAATTCAAAAACCCACAGCCAACCAAAAACCTACGCTGACATGGTATCAGCGGTGCCCCCAAGTCCACAACAACCTAGTGGAAGTGTGGACGATGGCTTTACCCTCGTCCGACGAAAAAAAACCCAGAACAAATTATAGTAGAGCTAACAAACAAATTAAAAGACACCATTGAGTCCAACAACTCAAGGAAACGCTTCCGAAACACGGAGCAGACCCAATCAGCTCCAAGTTCCCCGGAAAAAAATATTACAAAAAGAGAAAGAAGACCATCGCTCTCATCCAATGAAGACCTGAGTGATAGTTTCCTCTTTTTTAGAAACACTACTCAGGAAAATATCCAGGATTCACCTACCACTCCCCACACCAACCAACCAGTGGAAGACAATGAGCTACTACAAACACCCCCAAATCTCATCATAGATGAGCCATCAACCCCCAATTCCACTCCTTAAAATAAACAAAAATAGCAACAAAACACTAAGAAACAAATGCAAAAACACTCGCTTTTTCAGTGCAAATGGCTGACATAACACTGCTATCATTAAACATACGCAGCCTGAAAAACAAACAAAACCACATAATACATCTTGTAAGGAAATACAATTCTGACTTTGTATTTCTGCAAGAAACAAATATAAACAACGAATACATTGCCAAACGATACATCAGCAACATGGGGTTTAGGGAAAGTACTTTTAGTTTAGGTACATACGCCAGGGGGGTTGCCATAATACAGACGTCAGATAGATTTAACATTACACACAAGCACACTGACACAGACGGACGCATCGCAATCATAAAGATCGAATCAGGCACACACAAGTACACACTAGCCAACATATACGCACCCACGAAACACGCAGATAAACCCCCTTTCTTTGACCTTTTGAAAACAACATTACATAACTTTTACAGAAATGACAACTTAATACTAGGGGGCGATTTCAATTACGTAACTAGTAAATTAGATAAGCAAAACTCTACCAACCACACACTCGAACAAGACTGGCTGGAAAAGACCTTTCAACACTTCCAGCTGGTCGACACATATAGATCCATTTACCCCGAGGGGCGAGAGACTACGCTCGTCCACTCCTCATATCCATCGACTTCTCGACTGGATCGTGTATACATCCCATCCCACTTACCCGTTGAAAAGGTTTTGCACATTGGCGATACTTTAAACTACACAGATCATAAGGCTGTGCTAGTCCAGGTAGGAACAATAAACCCAAAGCAGACAAAAAGACAATCCCCTCACTGGAAATTTAACAATAGTCTGCTACAGAATACCTTTGTCACAGAAACAATAAAGCAGATACTACTGGACAGTTTCAGTGAAACAACAAAAGACGATGATGTCTCAGAAATCTGGTTGATCGTTAAAAAGAACATCAAACAGATAGCGATAAACACCTCGTCACTAATACATAGAAAGATAAAAGACAAAGAGCAAGTCCTGAGAGCTGAACTAGAGCTCACAGAACCTGACTCTACAGAAGCTGAAGCAATTAATCTACAGATTAATGAAATCGAAAACTATCGTTTCAACGGCGCACAAATAAGATGCCGATTGAGAAATGTCCCGGAGGAGCCGAGCAGAGCGTACCTCAACATCGAACAAAATATACAGAAAAGCCGATGCATTAAAGGAATCCAAGGCGACAACGGCAACATGCTACTAGGGTCAGAAGAAATAGGCGCCGCCTTCCATAAACATTTCGCCACACTATACAAAAAACAAAACACTGTCACATCAGCTCAACAAAAATTCATCCAACACTGCAAAACATTAACAGAAGAACAAAAACAACAGTTAGATACACCCTTTACTCTACAAGACATCGAACATACAATCAATAATTTAGCTAGCAACAAAACACCAGGACCTGATGGACTAAGTGCCGAGTTTTACAAAGCCTTTCTTCCATCATTAGGTCCCATCCTACTCAAAATATTTACAGACACACACAATAAAGGGAAGCTGCCACAGGGTTTTAATGAGGCATACATCACACTTATCGACAAAGAAACACAGGATAGGACATCAGTCAATAGTTACCGACCAATCTCACTCCTCAACACAGATTACAAAATACTCTCAAAAACTATAGTCAACAAGTTACAACCACACATGCACACATTAGTACACGAAAACCAACATTGTAGCGTTAGTGGTAGAAAAATAGAACACATGAGTCACCACATCAGAGATTTTATAACATACACACACATCAAAGACACACAGGCGGCCCTACTCTCTATCGACCAGGAAAAAGCCTTCGATACGGTCGACCACGAATACCTCTTCCGGGTGTTAAAGAAAGGCAACATAGGAGACTACACGCACAAATGGGTCCATATGCTTTACAGCAAAGCCCAAAGCAAAATTCTTTTAAACCAATCGCTAACCGCAACTTTCGACATTGAGAGGTCGGTTCGTCAAGGGTGCCCACTGTCTCCTATGCTGTACGTGCTGGCGTTGGAGCCCCTCTTGGAGAGAATAAGAAAGGACATTTCCATCAGAGGAGCCCAAATCCCGGGAGAAATGGACAACAGCAAACTGCTGGCATACGCAGATGACACAACTTTTTTTCCAACATGTGATAAAGACATACACCACATTATGGAACACTTTCAAGACTTTCAAAGCTGCAGTGGTGCCAAAGTTAATGTAGCCAAGTCTGGCATCATGGGCCTCGGGAAATGGAAAAAAAAAGAAAATTTCCCCTACCAGATGAAAAACCAACAGTCCCTCAAAATATGCGGGATTGTCTGGACAAACGAGCCCCATTTATTCCACACAGCCACGTGGGAGGGAATTATAAAAAAGACCAAAAACGTGATAGCTATGTACAGCCACATGTCAACTACAATCTTTGGTCGTGCCCTCCTCATCAACACACTAATTCTACCTAAAACAATATATTACATTACAGCAACACAACCACCACCAACTTTCATACAAAACATGAACAAATTACTACGCAGTTTCATTTTCAAATCAACAATAAGCAACATAAAACACACAACACTCATACAGAACAAAAACGACGGCGGAATAGTACTCCAAGATCTATCTTGTAAGCTCCAAGCACTACGCTTAAAGTACGCTGGTGACATAGCCAAATCACCCAACAAATACCCACTAGCTATTTACCTCTACGGCCTCAGGCTTACCAACATCATACAAACAAAAAACAACACACCCCACTACTTTGGCAGACAGACCACACCCTTTCAAACATCACTTACAAAAAGTCTGACAGGCCACACACACCTCATACATCAAACAACTAAGCAGATATACACATCTTTAGTACAAACATTACAGACACCACTCACCAACAGAATTAAGTGGGGCCGAATCTGGAATGTGTCAGACTTTACAGACACCTTCCAAAGTCTACACAGTCGGCACACCAAGATCACCGCCAGAGCAAGAGAAGTGGGCTACAGACTAATTTTTAACATGACGCCTGTAGCCCGGTGTATTAAAGTATGCCCACGTCAAGCAAACACAATGAGCAAGATGTGTCGCACTGACGTGACGGAGGATGAAGATCATCTATTCTTGAAATGCTCAACATTCAAGAGCACAAGGCAGACCTTAAGAAGTCTACTAAGGTCAAACCTAAAAATAGATTTTAACCTAGACATGGCAATAACTCTCAACAAGATACCGAAGCTAAAGAACGAAACAGTTAATAATTTAAATATTATCCTACTGTCAGAGTACAGACTCTTCGTCTGGTCATGCAGACTTCAAGCCTGGCACAATAAGACAATCCTAAAAGAAGATCAAGTCGAAGAAAAATTTCGATACATAATGGACTATAAAATACAAAATTATTGACACTACAATGTTGTATCTATCATGACAAATATTTAACTGTGAGAGGTTTTCAATGGAACACAATATACCAATACCCCCTTTTCTGTCCGCTGTGAGGTATGGGGACGGCGAGGGCCCAGGTGTCGCTTGATGAGAGTTGGACGACCCCGGGTATTAGCAGCCTCTGTTTCGAGAGGTGGAAAGGGAGGAAAGTTGTGTTTCTGGAAAGGAATGCCACTGTTTTTAATTAAAATTAAATAAAACTAATTGCTGCCTGTCAATTTTATTTTAATTTATGTATATATATATAATAAAAAGGGAACCTCAAACCATTCCAAAGTCAGTCTCAGATGGTTAGGAAGTTTCCCATTAAAATTTTGTTTAATAAGTGGCATTGATGTACTTACTCGTCTAAAATATAAATGTATACAAAACATGCTATGTCAAAACATTTCTAAATAATGCTATTAATTATATATTACTTTGTAAACATTCTAATTTCAACTGGTTACAAAAAGCTACTGTAGTAGAAATATGTATAAAGTGGTATCAATCTATTTACTGTATTATAATATAAATGTATATATATGGAATTTTACCTCACAGTTCTAAGAATTTCTAATTGAGATGTATGTTAATATTAAAATAACTTGTATGTAAATATGTATATTACTTAATACAATAAGATTCTTTTATCAATGTTACTATGTATTTAATACCATGTTATCTGTCATTGTAACTGTTTTTTATCAAGAATAAATTATTTAAAAAAAAAAAAAAAAAAAAAAATCTTTCGCCTTTTACTAAAGATTTCCGTGGCGAGGAGCAATTTAATGAGTCTAAACATAAATTTTTCAAGCCCTACATGGTAGGGTTAATAATAAAACTAAACATGAATGGTCAATTACATCTCCTTTTAAACACAATCGGAGAATAAGCGTTCTACTGTTACCCCTTCTTTGGTTATCGATTGCATGGACTCAACAAGAGCCATTCTTATTGTGCCCTCAGCAATTCTTCTGTCTAAACTGCAAACTGAAACTTTGTCTTTTAAATGAAATGATGAATCTTTCTGTCCCCAAAGCTTTTAAAATAAATTCGCCCTTAAGCCCCCGATAAGTGTTTATAGTTTCTTTCCAATTATCGTGCCCGTTATCAATGTAAGCCCGCGAGAATATGAAACGTAACCATAATATTTCTTTATAGATATTTAACACCTTTCCATTGGAATAGTTAGATATTATATAAAAAAACACACACACAGACACACAAAACGAAACATTTTATAGAAACAAGTATCCTTAGGTCATTTTCTTTAAGCCTTGACCTCATATGCAGATGACACTTCCTAACAAAATTATTCATATTTTAATTTTACTAGACTACATTTCTGCTAACATTGAACATTTAAGCCATCTACCAGTAGAAGTCAATTTGGCATTAAAAAGATCCAAAAAGGAAACATTGTTCTCGGCAACATTTACATTCACACAGCCTACACCCTGTTGGCCCGGTTAGCTCAGTCGGTAGAGCATCAGACTTTTAATCTGAGGGTCAAGCGTTCAAGTCCCTTATCGGGACCGCACTCAAATTAAAACTTATAAAATGTTACAAAAAGTGATTAATATCGGTATCTACTCAGCAATTCTTCATTTTCCTTTGCATAATGTTGGTTTATTGCTTATCAAAAGCAAAACCTATTTGAGCTATGCCACAGGGGAGGGAATGTACAGAAAATTTTATTAAAAAAAAAAATCTTTTATTTGTATGATGTTTGTGGAATTTACAAACTATGCCTTCACTTTTTGATATGTGACATAGAATAATTATTTTCTGAACAAAAAAAAAATACAAGCCGTAATAAAGGGAAAAACTGTATCTATATACGGCTTTTAAATCTGTAAATATTATTAATGTAAAAGCAGTTCATATTTAACAGACGTTAAGCTAAGTATGTATGATTCACAAATTTATATTTAAAATATATCAAGATCAGTGTCACATTGTCAGCAAATCATTAGTATAGAATTAGTTGTGTAAAAGATATTTCCATAGACAAAAGCCATAAACGTGTTATGTTTCTCCGAAGACCGGGTCGGCATTCGGTCTCATATCTAGCACTCTGGGTTCTCGTCACATCGTATAAATCTTTCGCCTTTTACTAAAGATTTCCGTGGCGAGGAGCAATTTAATGAGTCTAAACATAAATTTTTCAAGCCCTACATGGTAGGGTTAATAATAAAACTAAACATGAATGGTCAATTACATCTCCTTTTAAACACAATCGGAGAATAAGCGTTCTACTGTTACCCCTTCTTTGGTTATCGATTGCATGGACTCAACAAGAGCCATTCTTATTGTGCCCTCAGCAATTCTTCTGTCTAAACTGCAAACTGAAACTTTGTCTTTTAAATGAAATGATGAATCTTTCTGTCCCCAAAGCTTTTAAAATAAATTCGCCCTTAAGCCCCCGATAAGTGTTTATAGTTTCTTTCCAATTGTAAAGTGAATTGACTCAATATATTAATATAGTGAAATTATATTACACAGGTTTTCATTTATATAAGTTAGAGTATGCTAGAAATGTCTGGATTATTGTGTTGATGCGCCCAGCGTTTTTCGTTTTTATAAAAACCAGAAGCGCTTATAAAGTCTATTACCATGTGACCAATTTATTCAGAAATTATTTTCTGCTTTTTAGTTGCAAGAAAAACGTTGTTTTTTATAAATTTTTTTTTATAATATAATTTTTATTTTCTACTTTTTAGTTAAAATATTTTTAATAATGTAATTTTTTGTTCAATTTAGGTGTAAGACGGACCCGATTAACTATATATACGTTTGCTATAACATATCGGAGAGCTTTGACGTCACAAGTGTTTAGGCGCTGTAGAGTATTCTTTCTTCAGTCACAATAATTTTATTTTCGAAAAATACTTAAGGAACTCATCAAATCATAATTAAATAGTAAGAATATTGCATTGCCATCGGGTTCTGAGTGAGCTATATTGAATGTATCAGAGCTATAGCTTTTCGGAAAGTGGTCTAAAATTGGTGCCAAATTCCGTTACTGTGTACTATATTTAGCACCAGTAATTTTCCTAGATTTAGGTTGTAAACTATTCGCCATACATATTTAATTTTATTTATTAAGAAACTCATCAAATCATAATGAAATAGTAAGAATATTGCATTCTCATCGGGTTCTGAGTTTTATTGAAAGTATCAGAGGTTTAGCTTATCGGAAAGTGGTCTAAAATTGGATTGCCAAATTCCCGGACAGACAAACAAACAATCAAACAGACAAGAAGTGCAGTTAAGACGAATCACTGCTGTACAGCAACATCGAGATCAGTATGATCTGCGATTCCTTCAAGCCCTTGCTCACCATTTAGAAATAAACGTGACATAATTTGACTAATGTTGACCTCTTTCTATTCTGTTTTAAATCTTCTTTTTAAATCTTTTTTGTATTATGTAGTTAATCCAAATTAATGTTATTTTTAATTCCTTATTGATCTATTTCTATCCAGTTT
This sequence comes from Bulinus truncatus, assembly GCA_021962125.1. Taxonomy (NCBI): domain Eukaryota; kingdom Metazoa; phylum Mollusca; class Gastropoda; family Planorbidae; genus Bulinus; species Bulinus truncatus. Next base: position 2,817,935 of record JAGDYQ010000028.1, on the reverse strand, counting down.
TAAGTCAGCTTTTTAAATCATGTGACTTTGTATGTTGCCTATCTAATTCAAATTGAATGTTATTTTTAATTAATTTAATTCATCGAGAATAAAAGAAATGTAATTTGTAATTTCTTTTACCTTGAATTTTTATAATGAACAGTTGTAGCGATGTAATGTATGTGTGTGTTTGTGTGTTTACAGCTGTTGCCAGTTGTCTGATGAATTAGTCGCTGTTATGACAATCGCTCTTTTGATACAGTCGCTATCTTGAGGTCGCTGTTGTGACAGTCGCTGTTTTGTAACAGTCGCTATTGTGAAGTCGCTTAACTGAAAGTCGCTGTTTAACCCGAGCCATTTATTCGACCCATCTCTCTTTATCTCTCTCTCTATCTTTGTGTGGATACATTAAGGACAAGAAGAGCCATCGAGAGATCGTAGAATTTTTCCCTTTAACCATGTTACCAAGTTTAACTACGAGACAACCAGTCAAAGCAGTAGTGAGATAGCAGCTAGACCACCCACTACACAGCTCGGTCGAAAAACAACTAGCCAGCATGTAATGCCAGTCACAACATCTAGGTTACTCACCAAACAATGCAGTGAAAGAACAACATGCCGGCCTATAAGGACAGGTAAAATTTATTTTGTGTCTTGAGCTGTTAATGGGGTTTAACATTTCCCGGCGTTTAGCTTGCTGCACGGGCAGGATAGCGACTGTCAAAACAGCGACTGTCATAACAGCGACTTCAAATGAGCGACGTAATCAGAATGGCGACTGTCATAACATCAATTGTCAAAATGGCGACCGCATTATAATAGCGACTTTTCTGTCAACTTCAGAGTGAGATACACTCACTACTCACTGTTAGGACATAGTAAAGGGTTTAGAGACTGGAGACTATACCCTTCGATGTCGTGATATAAAAGATGTCTAGCTATTAAGATTAGAACAAGTAATGTGGGTAGAAAACAAGGTAAATGGAAAACACACTCTAGCAGTAGACCGCGGGCGACGTCGGACAGTCTAATAGAGTCTTTTGAATAAATGAATAGTTTTTTTTTTACCATCTTTATTCTATAACATGAAATGAACTAATTGACAGATCTTCATCAATTCCGTCGACCCATTGCTCACAATTTAGAAATAAATGTGACATAATTTGACTAACGTTGATGTCTTTCTATTCTGTTTTAAATCTTCTTTTTAAATCATGTATGTATTATATAGTTAATCCAAATTAATGTTATTTATAATTCCATATTGATCTATTTCTATCCTGTTTTAAGTCATAGTTTTAAATCATGTGACTTTGTATGTTGCCTATCTAATTCAAATTGAATGTTATATTTAATTCATTAAATTCATCGAGAATAAAAGAAATGTAATTTGTAATTTCTTTTGCCTTGAATTTTTATAATGAACAGTTGTAGCGATGTAATGTATGTGTGTGTTTGTGTGTTTTCAGCTGTTGCCAGTTGTCTGATGAATTAGTCGCTGTAATGACAACCGCTCTTTTAATGCAGTCGCTGTTTTGACTGTCGCTGTTATGACAATCGCTCTTTTGATACAGTCGCTATCATGTTTTGACAGTCGCTGTTTTGACAGTCGATATTATGAAACCGAGCCTTTTAGCTTATCCCTGGAAGTCGAGACAAGCCGGTTCTCATCCCGGGAAATTTCGAGATAAACATGTTTTTTTTTAAAGGGGCAAAAAAATTAGATAAACTAATATACCAGACAATAAACACTTATTTTATTATACAGTCGATTCCGCTTAATTGGGACACGTCGGGACCGGGGCTTTTTGTCCCAATTAAGCGGCTGTCCCAATTGAACATACAAATTTACTATTGGCTTCTTGGTTTGGTTTCTTTGAGATTTGTCCCAAATAAGAGGCTGTCCCAATTAAGCGGAATCCACTGTATTAGGTTTACTAATGTAATCTTTGTAATTGACCCAAACAAGCTTTTGCATATATTAGTATATTTTTCATGTAATAAATTCCTTTGCTCAACTTAAGACTGGAAAATATAATTACACTGGGCAACAAAAAAATATTTTTTTAAAAATCGTCCAGGGTTTTCCATTTGAATTAGACTAATTTTGATTCTCTAAGTCCAAAAATGACCTTGGTTTTGTTCAATCAGGTCAGGATTTTTTGCTACAGAAATTTAAAAAAAAATCGTTTTTTTGTAAAAAAAAAACACATTTTTGCGGATAATCAGCTGACGATTTTTTCCGTTTTACTCAAGAAATAAAAGTCAACGTGTTCAAATTCATTCCGTTTTTATTTACTCCACCAAATTTGATCAGCATAATTATCATAATATTAATATAAGAATGAGTGTTACGTGAAACAAAAGTTCAGAGTTCAAGGCATAAATCGGCGTTTCTTCGATTTCGCGTGTGAGCAGGTTGTCTGTCTTCAGTGACCAGCAGTAGTCCGCCAGCATGACTGCATCCCACCCCCTAGTTCCTTTCCTCCATTTGGCGGATGTCCTGATGGAACCTTTCTCCTTGCTCATCGCCCCAAGGTTTTCAGGAAACTTCTCCATGTGTGAGAACAGGAAGTGCATCTTTATACTCATCAAACACCCGAGTTTTTGGAAGTCCTCTATCATGCTGCTGATGAGTCTGGCGTGGTTTGCTGTCTTCTTGTTCCCCAGGAAGTTTTTCACCACCTGCACAAACGATTTCCAGGGGGCGCACTCAAGCGTGTTCATGGAGTTTTTGAACTCTGTGTCCTTTGTGAGCTGCCGTATCTGTGGGCCGTCGAAAATGCCAGCCTTCCACATCTCAATGGTCAGTTGATGAAATGCTCGGCACATGTAGTTGAAGCACCTCCCATCCTTGTACAGAGCGCGCGTAAACTGTTTCACTAACCCAAGCTTCATGTGTAGTGGTGGGATCAATATCTTCACTCGGTCAACAAGAGGTTCGTTTTTGATGTTTCTCGCTCAGGTACTAACTGCTCTCGCGCCGGCCACTCTTTCTTTACATAGTGCTGGACTCTGTAGCGACTGTCCCGCATACATATAAAGCATGGGTACTTTGTGAACCATGACTACTGACCAAGTAGAAAGTTAACCATCTTCAAGTCGACGCAGATGATCCATTGGTGCTGCTCATATTGGATTTTGTCGAGCACATACTTTACTGCTTCATATTTCTCTTCAAGAGTTGTGGATAGCGCAAGAGGGATTGAGGCTAACTGGCTCCCGTTGTGGAGAAGTACACACTTCAAAGAGCGCTTGCAGATGTCAATGAAGAGCCGCCAGTCTCTCGGATCGTATTGAGGACCACCAAGTTTATCAAGAAGACCGGCGACATCTCGGCAGTACACAAGGTCTTCCTTCCTCCTGGCAGAAGTAGCCCATGTAGTCCTCATGCCTTCTACGGAAGAAAGTGATACGCGCGTCCTTGCCAAATAGATTTTTCTCTTTGAGTCTGAAGGCCAACAGCTTTGAGGAATTATTCGACAAGCTAAGATCCCGAACCAGATCATCAAGCTCACATTGTGAGAACGGCTGCAGACCATCTTGTGATTCATACTCCTCTTCTGTATCTCCTCCCTCGTCTAAAGTGGTGGTCTTATCATCGCTGTCAGGAAGATCTCTGAACGCTGGTACAGGAATTTCTTCGCAGTGAGCAGCTGGACGACGGGCAGATGGAAAGTCGGGGTACTGGAGGCTGTGCCCAATCAAGTGCTGATGCATTAAATAATCAAGTGAAAATCCAGATTGATGATTTATAAAAAAATATAATTATCTCTGTTTTTATAATTGTGATTATTTTGCTGCAAATTTTTATGCAGCTAATTTAGAGAAATTATTGAACTCAAAACCCCTGCTATTAGAATACGTATAGCTCGTCAGGTAGGTCTGTGGCTATATCTCAAGAAGTTGACCTGACAGAGCAAAATCAATGTGATATTCGGACTCAGAACACCAAAATTAGTCTAAATCAGTTGAAAAACCCCGGACGATTTGTTGGCTGTTGCCCTGTGTTATCAAAGTGCGTTCTTTTTGATTGGTTGGTAATCGTAAGGGGTGGGTGGAAGGTGTTTGTGTGTGTTGGGTTACATAAGAATCAATTGAAGAGCATCATTTTACATTAAATAAAATGAATATTACTAACTAATAATAATAAAAATATCATTTCATATATTAGTTACAAATACTAATTGTAGATAAGTATATAATCAATACAAGCAAAAGCGTAAATCAATTATTCTAAGAGGAAAAAAAAATACAAACATCATTGATTACGGGTAACTCAGTTTACAGTCAAACATCATTACGATTAAGTTCTGTAGATGCCGATCTTCTCTGCTTGTGTAGATGCCCCTCCTTTAATGAGGCTAAATAATCACAGTCGTTGTATCCAGTATTGGATTCATTAAATTTATATGCATATAATTTAGATTCAGAGTTTGAAGGAATAATGTCAGATTCAGATATAACTAAGCGCCCCCCCCCCTAAGTTAGCATAATGTACCGAAGAAAAAAGCTTTCTTTGTGTGGGAATTCTTTCATTTGTTTATAACATTTATAAAAATGAATGATTCGAAACCTAAACGATTGGAATTCGAATATTTTTTAACCATTTAAATTCGTATTAAAAGGCAGTGGTCCCCCCCCGATCCCTGAGCGGGCCGCGAGGAATTTTTTAAACCATTGACCGGTTGGGGACCACTGTTCTAAGGTATTACGAAACTGATGACCCAAAATGTTCCCTCCCCCCCCCCAGTAGGAAAGAAAAAAGATTAAAAACTAATCTAAGAAAAAATCAATGTAAAGCTGTTGTTTTTTAGTTGCTACTGTTAAAGTTACTGTAATCCCAGGTTAAACCATTGTTAGAGACATGTTTAGGTCATATGGTGTTGAAGTTATTGTAATCCCAGGTTAAACCCATTGTTAGAGACATGTTTAGGTCATATGGTGTTGAAGTTACTGTAATCCCAGGTTAAACCCATTGTTAGAGACATGTTTAGGTCATATGGTGTTGAAGTTACTGTAATCCCAGGTTAAACCCATTGTTAGAGACATGTTTAGGTCATATGGTGTCTGGTCAGTCGGTGGTGGACTATAAATCTATCTATCGGATTATTTTGCACCTATAACACTTCAAGCTATCAACGTTCAAAAACATGTTTCCAACATACCCCCCTCCCCCGACCCACCAATGAGCTTGTAACGTTTTACTTACGGGTAACGAAGATTGAATTTTTCACAGTAAACAAATTCCCTTTTGAATGTCCTAGGTATTGAGCTGTTGCCACTTTTGAATCTTAGTTTAAAATCTACATACACAAATGTTTGAGGAGCCAATTGTTTTCAATTTCAAACTGTTATATAACTACAGACAGCTCATCGCTATTTATAAAGTTTTCTATTAATGACTAAAATAAACGACGCCATGTTTGTTATTTTCCTTTAAGCACCTGAATATTGATACACAATAAAATAATACACCAAAATGGCGACTTTCAGAATAACTAATTTTAAAATTATGATGTGCATTCCGTATAATATATATATACCGCAATCGGGACGGTTTTTTGTTGTGTTAAAATGTACATCCCCTTTATAGACACGTGTGCATTGGCCATATTGCCAGCTCGGGCGGTGACTGGACTCTCTGGAATTTGAACCCGTAACCAACAGCATACAGCCCTGGTTCTCAACAATAGCGTCTTCAAGCTGTAGATCTTCCCGTCTGGAATGGGCATTTCATGTATAAACTGTAGTCCAACATATTGTCACATGCAGCCTCCTTACTCCTTTCAGCATATCCCCTCCCCCATCCCTCGGGGTCATTTATCCCCACATATCATTAACTCACTCACCAACTTTCCGCCTCACTTACATATACAGTAGTCATATCAAGAAATACATAGGAACGAAACACAACGTGTCAAATAAAAATTTCATTTTATTGCGGCATTTCGTTCCCATTACTTGCAGCACCAAGTATCTTTAGTTTCTTTTAGACTTGCTGGACTTAATTAAGCGCTGATAACCCTGACTTTGCCCCGTCTGGGGTTAAACCTCGTACTAGTAGTGGTCACAGGAGTACTGTCAGCTTTGTTGTTGCCGTGGAAGTTGTCAAAGGCTATCCTCATCTGGGACAACTGTTTTCGACTTCTGCTGAATGTATCCGGTCCGGTCATGTCATCCACAATTTCTACAGGTACAACTAATTTGAAAAGGATAAACACGTCGTTTAATACATGTATTTATTTAATTATATATATATATATATATATATATATATATATATATATATATATATACACAGAGAGAGAGAGAGAGAGAGAATGTAAATCTCATTTATTTCTATAACCTCGGCCTTTAAAGGAATTTAGTTAACACAACGCCCTGTCGCCTTTACTTGCCCCAACTTAAGTCCGTTAGTTATTTAAAGCTGGGTAGACTTGTTGTACTTGATGGACTTGTGGACTTGGTGGACTTGTGGTACTTGGTGGACTTGTGGGACTGGGTGGACTTGTGGGACTGGGTGTACTTGTGGACTGGGTGGACTTGTGGGACTGGGTGGACTTGTGATACTTGGTGGACTTGTGGGACTGGGTGGACTTGTGGGACTGGGTGTACTTGTGGACTGGGTGGACTTGTGGGACTGGGTGGACTTGTGATACTTGGTGGACTTGTGGGACTTGGTGGACTTGTGGGCCTGGGTGGACTTGTGGGACTGGGTGGACTTGTGGGACTGGGTGGACTTGTGGACTTGTCCACCAGCTTTCACCAGGACCTGGATAAAAGAAAGTTCTTGGTTCTCAACAGGTATCGATAAAATGTCAACAGTTGACAATCTACACCGATCGGCCAATCACATGAAATTTTTTTTTTCAATTTCTTATTTATGACCTACTGGGTCAGGTGGACCATTCAATCCATATTATACTTTGCCACAGTATGGGGGGGGGTGGGAATCGGAGGGTGTGGCTAGCACAATGCCAAGCCACCATTACTTTACCTTCTAATGTAAAAATAAACTTTTTATAAGTGAAGTTGTCAACTTCATCGAGACCGGTAAATAATATCACAAACATTGACCTGGACTCAAACCAGGGACTTTCAACTTGACAGTCGGTGTACTTCTAAATATGATGAGTGTCAAATACAAGTCGGTGTACTTCTAAATATGATGAGTGTCAAATACAAGTTGGTGTACTTCTTAATATGATGAGTGTCAAATACAAGTCGGTGTACTTCTAAATATGATGAGTGTCAAATACAAGTCGGTGTACTTCTAAATATGATGAGTGTCAAATACCAGTCGGTGTACTTCTAAATATAATGAGTGTCAAATACAAGTCGGTGTACTTCTAAATATGATGAGTGTCAAATACAAGTCGGTGTACTTCTAAATATGATGAGTGTCAGATACAAGTCGGTGTACTTCTAAATATGATGAGTGTCAAATACAAGTCTGTGTACTTCTAAATATGATGAGTGTCAAATACAAGTCGGCGTACTTCTAAATACGATAAGTGTCAAATACAAGTCGGTATACTTGTACATATGATAGATGTCAAATACAAGTCGGTGTACTTCTAAATACGATAAGTGTCAAATACAAGTCGGTGTACTTGTAAATATGATAAGTGTCAAATACAAGTCGGTGTAATTGTATATATGATAGATGTCAAATACAAGTCGGTGTACTTCTAAATACGATAAGTGTCAAATACAAGTCGGTGTACTTCTAAATATGATAGATGTCAAATAAATAAAACTGAAGATGGTCGCGATAGGTAAAGTTTTCAGTAATGACCAGTCATTTAAGTTGAATTTAACGGATGAAGTGCTGTTATTAATTTCATTCTTGATAACGTAAATTAATTTATTTTGTCAGGCCGCAATCGATAACAATTATTTATAAATAACGTCTCAACAATTGCTTAATGAGTTCAATTTGTTTTACATTTTAATGTTTTCATGAAAATAAACACGAAATGTCATAATTTAGCTAAATCAACAGTATGTCAGTATAATTTGATAGAATTTCTTTACGCTTGAGAAGATTTAGAAATTAGGAAGTTCATCATTATTCTCATTTCAATATTTGATAATAAATGGTATCGATCTATCGCGCAATACATATTCGGACTTAGATAATTATTAATTTATTTCAACAGATATGTCACAAACTACGCAAGTTATGGTTGTTGCCCAATTTACAAATTCATTAAAAAATATTTGTACATAATAATGATTTGTTTGTTTGTTTCTTTTGATGTATGGGAAATAATGTAATAACGATAACTCGAACTATACCAATCGTAACACACAGAGTTAATGTTTCTTAATTCGTTAAAATACAGAGGTAAACAGATAGAGACTTCAAGTTTTAAAATAAACCAGAATAAATTGAACTAGAAACTCTGACTAAGAAAAATCTTTTCTATTTTATTAGAGAAGTATAATTATTTTTCTTCTTGTTTGAAAATAAATGAATTTTAAGTCTAAAAATGTATGAATTTTAAGCTTAAAAATAAAAAAAAGTTCAATAAATGAATATATTTTAACTTGAACAAAATGTATTTTAAAAAATATCTAATTATTACTATCTATTAATACTCAACACATTTACCTATCGACAGGGGTGGACTGGGGAGTTCAAGCGGCCGGGGAAAAAAAACAAAAAGCGGCCCTATCTTCAAGAATTTTATTTTCCTTGTGTATTTTTTCCATTCAAACATAAGGGCCGAGACCTCCAAAGTCATGGAGTAATTTTACAAATTACAATAAGCCTATACAGTAACAAAAAGACGATAAAAGGAATTTATAATTTATAATCTATGTATATGAAAGATAACTTCGAGAACGCCACGCAGGACTATTTATAGATTGCGGAATTCCCAAAGCAAGCAGCATTCAACCACGTTCGACAACTCGCATGTTTCACCAGTATGCAAGACTATTTATAGATTTGTGGTATTCCCGAATACATACATCATCACAGCAAGCGCGTTGTTTTTTTTTTTTATTTCTTTGATAAAGCCAGATTATTTTAATTTCTTATATGACGTTTTGTCCTTTTATTTAGTGAAATATATTAAGCAATATGAGCAGCATAGTGGTTGTATAATACTATTTCATGTCTAGACAGCTCCAGTAATTTTTAAAACAGTATTGCTTGGTCGTAATCATATTTTAGTGCTCTTATACGAAACTCTTTCATTTATCCCGTCGCTGTAAATTCTGTATCCGTTTAACCGCGGAAATGAGGGAATGCTGTACATACAATAACATTATAATGTCAACTGATTATTGTAAAAAAAACAAAAAACAAAAAAAAGAAACTAATATTGAACTATTTCCAATTTGAGGGAAAAAAATAATGTATTAATATAGATTACAAACAAATGGTAACGGTTTCAGAATATGTACGCATTGCACAACATCTATCTGTACTGAATAGTGTAGGTACTGTAGGATGAAGGTTCTACTAAAAGAAACGTAAGCTGGGTTGAGCAAGTCTAAAAAAATAACACTTTTGTGTGCTGGGAAAGGGGTGCATTGACCCTGAAATATATTTGTTAGAAACTGAATGAAAAAATAATAAACAATAAAATAAATAAAAAAAAAACAAGTTGCTTAAAGGTACCAGATAGTTTGCAATGATAGGTCAAAGTTCAACTTTGCATACCATGTATTTTCTCCGAAGATGTGAGCCTGTTATTTTGTTTGATTGCTTATTTAAAAATATAATTACAGTAATTGTATTGATGACTAGTTGTATATAAAATATCAAGAATGCGTCAATTCAAGTTATAAATCAATTTATTCAGACTCACTGTGATGGTGTTTATAGTATATGCAATTTCTTTAAGCTGGGTGCCATTTCGGCTACATGATCAATAATTGTGTCTCTATTTAGTTTACTTAAAACATTGGTTTCTGTTGACATAAGCATAAAAGCTCCAAGGTGTGTAGAAGACAATGAACTTCACAAGCGATTCTTAATGTATTTCAGAGAAGAGATATGCACTAAAGAGATACTTGTATGTTTGCCCATAGAAACTGTATTTACGTAGTACAGAAAAGCAGCAAACAGGACATTTTTTGCAAAATTTGCATTTTTGAAGTTCCTCACTCTTATCCACAACTTGGTCGTCCCAGAGTTTATGTGGCGAATCTTCACTGACGCTGTCCTCTACCGAATCATCGAACATTTGGAGAAGGTATTCGTCGGGGACAGAATTTTTTTAATTTGTCTCATTTCTGGATCAAGACTGGCAATATCTGCGTATAAGAAGGAATCGTGACTTTCAAATCGCTTTTCAATAGTTTTTACAACTTTGTCCATGATGCAGTTATGAACTTCAATGCGATATCTGTCCGCTGCATTATTTCCTACTACCTCGTGCGTTCTTCTCTCATCAGACATCGCTTTTGGTTTGTGTAAACGTTTCTCTATAAATTTTTCCTCAATGGTATTTTCAACAAATTCTTCTTCCAACTTGTTATTAGCCCAGGAAACAAATCGTTTGGCACTGTCGATAACACCATCGAAGTCTCTTGAAATATTTTCTAACAACTTAACAGTACAATCTACATTACGGTATGCTTGCAGTGCATCCATTCCTGTGGTTTGTAAATAATTAGAAAGCTATCCTGTGTGCTGGAATATTCTTAAGTATAGTTTTGCAATGACAACAGTTTCAAACTTGATAAACTTATGTAATGTAGCTTGTGTATCCCTGATTTTTACATTGATTGCGTCCGATTGTGCTAGTTCTTGTAACGTATAAATCAATTCAATGAACAATGATGAGTTTCGATTATCAAAATTTCCAAAAACAATTTTAACGCACTTTCTTTGGCCCACTATCGCGTTTCACCAATAATATTTAATCTTTGGTGTCTAGATTTATGTTGGTGATCGACCCAAACATCCATTCTTTTAAACGATTCTATAAAGAACACCGCACATGCGTTAAGGAATTGAAATAGGCTGATTGAAGAGGTCGTGGTTTGAGTAGTATCACTTAAAACAAGATTCAATACATGTGCGTAGCACCAGACATGAATTTGATGAGGTGCAACGTCACTCTGCCATTTAGTAAACCCATTGTACTGTCCATGCGTATTGGCTGCCCCATCTGTAGCATTACCAACACAATATTAAATTTTTATGTTATATTGAATGAGTTACTCTTGAAATAATTCAAACATACCTTTTTAGTAGAAGATGTACAGTTTGCAACGCATATCAATCGCTCATGAACTTTATCTCTTACATATCTTATAATTATTGAATATTGGTCCTTCACACTTATATCCTGAGTTGTATCTAATTGAACTAAAAACATACCAGCAGATTTATTTTCCTCCGAAATAGTTTTCTTTATTATTTTTCTCATTGCATCAATGATATAATTCAACGTCGTCATCGATATGAGGGTAATCAAATTTCCTCTCCCCTTATTCGCCAAATTAGATGCATGTCTGTCATTACTTATCTCAATAACCATATCAAGATGTTTTTTTTTAATTATTGGGTCAAATTTTAACAATAATAATGATATTTCCAAGAAATTTCCGTGATCGATTGTATCGTCGTTTAATGTATAGGCAGCATCATTTTTTGACCGATAATTCAGACCACGTTTTTCAATCATTTTCAGAATCTCAATTTCTCTTTCCAGCACTTGTCTCTTTTCTTGAACTTGGTGGCACCTTTTTATTATTTTGCTGAGAGAATAAAACGCTATCAATGTCTCTTTCACTTACAGACATTATATAAGCTTCCACACACTTCTCGTGATATTTGCTGTTTTCATGTCCCTCTAATCTTTGATGCACGTTTCCAGGAATTCATATATACTAAGCATACTGTGCAAAACAAAGCTTTAGATTCCTTACAGTATGACGCCCAATTCCTTTAGATACCATTGCTTCTGAAAAATACTCCATGCGCATTTGTAAATGGTAGATCAGTTTCACTCGCACTTTGTTGTATTGGGTGAAATTTAAAAAATGACTGTTAATTATTCTGTCGAGGAGTTTGAAATAGTAACTGGTGTCTTTATCATCGATAACTGAAGTATCATTTTCGAGATTTAGATCTGCCACTGCCTGCGTTGTTTTCATAAATATTGTGTTTTCAGTAAACTCCGTAACATTTTCTAAATGTAAGGTGGGAATCAAAGTTTGTTGACACTACTGAATGCTGATTGTTGTCATCGCTTTGATTTGAGTCGGGTTGTGTACTTGTAGAAAGTGTTTGTTGAGAGACGGTTTCTTTAGTTTGAATTGGAGTGGCTTTAAATAAATCGACTAGATTTCGGCATTTAGCTTCATCTTTACCAAGAATTTTTAGTTTCTTATCTTTTAATTTCTCCGCACCACCTTTACATTTACATTTTGAATTTATATCAATCATAACCGTAAAATATTTTATTTAATTAATACTAATTATAATTAACTAACAAATAAAAATATTTTTTATTAAAGCAAACTCAGCGGAAGTAGAATGGAAGATGTACATTCTAACATGGCGGTTAACCGTGAACATCCCTAGTACGGAGCTCTTTATTTACGTAAGAGTACGGCCGCTGTTGGTTTGGACATTATGGACCGCCATTTTGGTAGTTGCCTCTAATATCACCGCATATTAATTATTAATTATTGTATCACCGGTCATTGCGGCCCACCGGACCTGGCGGCCCACCAGCCCACCGGGAATCTTCCAGATGTCCCGGCGGCCCAGTCCACCCCTGCCTATAGAATTTTTTTTTATTTAAAGAAGACATTTGTTCCGCTGTTTAAATTGTAACATTTCATGAAATAAATCATTCATACGTTCACTGTGTTGAGGCAGACACAAAAGGATACAGCAGCTCATGAATATCTTTATTAATAGTTTGTATGCTAGCTATATTGAATGTTTATTCATGGAGTATCTATGCTAGTTATGATGAATGTATGTATGTGAGCTAGTTATAATAAACGTTTATATATAGAGTTTTTGGGCTATCAATAATAAATATTTATTTATAGAGTATGTAGTCTAGTTCTAATGAATGCATTTTAAAAATAACTCTAATGTTGATTAAATCGCTCAGTTCGCGAAAGTGAAAAACAACCAGAATACGGCGATCAGAATACAACACTTATAGATAGACTACGATGAGTGCTTAAATTAGTGGTTAAACTGGTGGTTAAATTAGTGTTTATACTAGTGGTTAAATTAGTGGTTAAACTAGTGGTTAAATTATTGGTTCAATAAAAGAAACCTCTTTTGAAAAGACTTAGGAAATAATGGTTATAATCAGAGGCGTAGCTGGAGGGCGGGGGTACATATGTCCCCGGGCGCCGAGGTTCAGGGGCGCCAAATGGTATATTTTAATATAATATTATATGGTTTTCGAATGGGGGGCGCTAAAAAGGTATTAATAAGGTAAAATGCCCCGGGCGCAAGTTGCCTTGTCCCCCCCTCGCTACGGTTCTGGTTTTAATCATTGATTAGAATTACGCATAACTGTCCAAATTGGTCTACTGGTCAATGCGAGTAGGGTATATTTTGTACCTGGTTCTGCGTCCGCTATATCAACATAGTCCCCCATGTCTTGTTCTTTGTACCAATATGGGGATGATGTGACCATGGTCATGCACATGGCTGAGACGACAGTAAGGCACAGCATCTGGCTATTCATTTCTGTGAAAAAAAAATAACAGAACTTGAGTAGAGATAAATTCTATTTTAAACTGTCAGAAACAGAGGAATTCACATAGCGATCTAGTGTATCCCATTTCGAGAAAACAATTATATTTGATTATAGATAACACTGTATTTGACTATATATAACAATGCATTTGACTATAGATAACACTGTATTTGACTATAGATAACACTGTATTTGACTATAGATAACACTGTATTAGACTATAGATAACACTGTATTTGACTATAGATAACACTGTATTTGACTATAGATAACATTGTATTTGACTATAGATAACATTGTATTTGACTATAGATAACACTGTATCGGACTATATATAACATTGTATTTGACTATAGATACCACTGTATTTGACTATAGATAACATTGTATTTGACTATATTGAGAAACAATGCAGAGGCGGATATATGAGCGAGAGCTCAACTAACAAGAAGTCTGCTCTTGAAACAACATATTTGACAGGTATTCATGGTATTTGGATTTTCGGTCCAATGTTATTAATAATTTCTGAGGCCTCTACTCTAGCCTTTATCTAATTGCTTTTTGTAAAAAGTTAGTGTCTTTGAAAGCTTTCATCTCATATATAATAATTATATATCTACCCTGATCAATGTAATCGATGATAGTTAGAAGCGAATAACATCACCCAGGAGGTTCACATTTTCAATTTTTTGACCCGCATTTTATCTCTGATGGACTGAATGTCTGTCATTTTATCCCTGATGAACTGAATATCAGTCCTTTGGTCAAATGCGCCGTTAGATAAGAATACACCTGTTAGTCAGGCGTTGAAATGATTTTTTTCATTTACAATATAAACTTTTTCCAACACCAAGAGAAGTGAGAACAGTACAATGTACTACAACAATGTATTTATTTACCTGCACATATGAACAGTACAATGTGCTTCAACAATGCATTTATTTGCAGTTATAAACAGTACAGTGTATTACAACAATGTATTTACCTGCAGATATGATGTATCAGTACAGTGTATTACAACAATGTATTTACCTGCAGATATGATGTATTAGTACAGTGTATTACAACAATGTATTTACCTGCAGATATGATGTATCAGTACAAACAAGATGTTCGGAAGAGAGTCGTCAATTCAGTCACCACAGTGGTTCACAGACCGGTGTTCCAGGTTTATATACAACTTAAACACACACGTGATCTTTGACACTGATCTCCATCCCTCCCCCTACCCTCCAGCTCCGTTCAATTATGACAAATAACACGCTTTATTTAATTTGATTAATGGACATGGGTTTTTATTTTTAGAAACATACAAAAAAAACCATTGGACAATTTTCCAGCTGTTAATTTCTCTTTTTAATTTCACTGGCATCTTGTAATCCAACCAACGGGAGACTCGTGCAGATAGCCACACCCCCCACTTCTTGTACAATCTGCATTCCATAATCTGTTTGATGTGTTGAATAATCCCATGACATGCCCCAGTGACACTTTCAAGCCTGCAGTAAAATTGGAGGCCATTTACGCATGCGCAATGATCATGCTGTCAGATCTTTAAGGGTGGGGGGGGAGGTTGGAGAACCCGTTTCACTTCACCCATGTCACCCCTTGCCAATATTTGAGGTCACAATTTTAATAAAGATCGATCTGCTTTTAGGTAGTCTTTTTATCCAATATCTATCTATCTATCTATCTATCTATCTAATCTGTCTATCTATCTATCTATCTATCTATCTTTCTTTCTTTCTATCTATCTATCTATCTATCTATTTATCTATAAATCTATAAATCCATCCATCCAATCAACCACGGCCCAAACAAATTAACGGTCCTCAAAGAAGGAAAACAAAACCTACTAAATATTATTTAGGTTGTTTCTTTATTTTTCATTTAAGATATATTTTAGTGAATTATTTTTGTCCTTAGATTATTCCCCGTAGTATGCAAAATGTATGTATCAGAGATGTAACAGACAATAACAGGTTAATCTCTTTTAGAAATAAAAAGTAAACAAAAAAATTCTTTCATTAAAATGCAGTATGATTATTCACATATTTATATACATCATCAGTCATGAAATTAAACATAATAAAAATGTCCTTACATTAGTTGATATCAAAATCATGTATTAAAATGTATGTTTATCTAGATGGTCAACCATGTTTTAGTAATGATGATGTTTATAAATATTTGAATTTAAGAAAATATTTGTTGACTTTTTAGTGCCATTTTAATAAAACTCATTAAAAAATAAATCGATTAAATTTTCCTTCCACGATATTATCTTTGAGCAATTTTTGGTGGATCCATACATTAGAATATTTTAAAAGAGACACAAGAATAAACAAACGTCATGACGTCATTTAGTTCTATTTCTGGCGTTAAAATGACACAAGATTTGAAATGACTGCACATCAATATATAACAGACGCCAATGATTGGCTAGAAATATTGGCGGTGTAATTTGAGTTACAAGATTTACAAACCTCACACACTCACAGAAAGTTAAACTTAATTACAAGGTTATAAAAAAAAAAGAAACTATTATTCACCTACGGCACCTGGAAGAAAAACAAAAGCATATCTCTGAGGAGTTCAGTGCTTTTGATACACACGGAATCCATCCAATCAGTATAAAGATGACATGATGATTTTGGTAAACATCCATCTTTGGCTCAGCGTTCTGTTTTTATTTTTAATTACGCGTTATGGATATGTTGCAGTTAAAGTTCTAAACTATCTACACAGCAACTAATTATACTTCTGACCAATCTATTTTTCTGTTTGTATATCTTATTATAAACTCAGATATCATTTTTATCTAAGTATCTGTCTTTCTATCCATCTGTTGAAGTCGACATAAGACATTCTTACAATTTGTATTCTTTCTGTCCATCCTCTATTCGTATTACTCAAACCTATATATATATATATATATATATATATATATATATATATATATATATATATATATTTAAAATTATGAAGCGATAAAACAGATCTGTGATAAATGGGTTGATCGGTGGTTGTCTTGGTTACGCTGTGGGTTCCGGGTTCAGCCCAGTCACCCATCTATGTCATTGTATGGTAGCTATATGGTGAGGATTATACATTTCATTATATTTAGTACACTTAACCTTTCATACCCTCCTCTCATCGCATTCCATACAAATGAGATTTCATTGCATCCAATACATTTTGAATACATTTGAAATTTCGATGCATTCATTACACTTGCACATTTGCCGCGTGTTTTGAAAATCATTTATCTAAATCTTTGATCTAAAAATAATCTCTGTGACGGACATGCGACATCGAGAGATCGATTGCGAGGCTTCTAAATTCGAGGATTCATGTCGTCTGGCAAAATGAGCCTTTGCAGAGGTGGCCAGATAATCCTTGCTTTGGCAAAAAATGCAAAGTGAATAATTACATAATTTTTCTAGATTTTAGAAAATAGTGCAATCCTCCTTTGGTGCAATTGTCAAATGAATAAACTTTTGACTATAACATTTGAATAAATGCAATACTTGGAGGTAAATTGTTTAACATGGCAGGAAAAAACAACCCAAGAAATATTCTCCACCAAATTAATTACAATGACCTTAACTGTACAAATATCTGTAGGAATATACAACAGACAAGATGTTTATTTCGTTTGTTTTAAAGTATTCCAATGGCAATGTACCCGTCGATTCGCGACATGGCAGAGTAAATATTTATAAAATGAAGTTGGGCTTCGTCTAATTCGAAGTGAAATATTTCTGTAACCAATTTTAATGAATGTTTACATTGCTCAAACTGGTTTATTTTCTGTTTCATTGAACGAACTTCCAGTAAACTGACCCAGTTAAAAAAAAAAACCCACTTTATCTGTGTTGCGTTGTGTAAGTCGCTAGACTGTTGGTCTGAGGGTTCAGGATTCGATCACCTCTATGTCTCCCATGGTGCCTCCATGGCCATCGCACTATCGGCTATGGTGGGCATATGTCTCCCGTGGTGCCTCCATGGCCACTGTACTATCGGCCATAGTGGGGATATATCTCCCGTGGTGCTTCCATGGCCATTGTACTATCGGCTATAGTGGGGATATATCTCCCGTGGTGCTTCCATGGCCATCGGACTATCGGCTATGGTGGGGATGAACGAAGGGCACTACAAAAAGCGTCACATTAGTGGTTTATATAAAAGCTAAGAGAATTACATCTCATCCTTAAAGGAACTTCATAGATGGACTTTTAAACTCTTCTCAAGCAGAACTTGAGGCTAGATTTTATTTTACTTTATAACACTTCCTATTATGAAAAGTTGGCTTTTTTCTTCAGGACTCCTTCATAGACACAATCAGTGCCGACCTAATCAAACGTATACTCGAATCGAAATGTGTTCACATGTATAGTTCGTAACTTGTGACATTATATTCTACTCTGTTATTTTATTGAATATAACATTAGCTTTATTACTTCCTGTTGTAAATATTACCAGAGCCGTTATTACTTTACGCTTGTT